>APFE031062872.1:0-12152 GCA_000404065.3 Pinus taeda | reverse complement strand
CAGAGGTTCTGTTCCAAAACGTAACTGTAAACAATAGTATATGTCTGTATGAATGTGTGTGTAACCGATCCCAGGTCTTGGCCTTGTCTTTTAATTACATAATTGCATCCCTTTGAAAAATGGATGCTTATCCATAGCAGCTGTTGCTGCGTTTTGTAAATCAAAACACGGATATATTCCTCATTGTCTTATGCATAAATCAAAAATCAAAATAGGAAACAACTTAAAAGCGAATGGATAAAAACTGAATGCTGTTGCTGCCTTTTGTGCCGACATGCTAGGGTTGACTGAGCGTTGACTGTGCTGATTGGAGGAATGTTTCTAAGGCGGAGTAGGTGTTTGTCCATGTTTGGACATACCTCTTTTCGTCCATGCCTTCCGCTCCTACCTAGCTGCCATGCCACATGTCACATAATAAACCATTTACAGGTTGTTAAGACTTCCTGTAGTGATTTAGGCCTAAAATCCTAATTTGTCAACACCAGACCCCTAAATCAATTAATATGCATGCCAACAACTATAAACTATTAAATTAATTAAATTCTAAGGCATTTGAGGAATGGATGATAAGAAAAAGGTAGGAAATGGTCATGTTTTGGAATGGGAAAAAGGGCTTAGAATGGTACCAACAGTATACCTGCAAAGTCATACAAGAATCCTGTTTCCTTAGATCAAAATTTGTTTTTTCGAGTGCAAATAAAGCATGCAGAGGCTCGCACACTTTACCTGTCAAGGCTCCATCAGGACCCTTCATCCATGAATGCAACTTTGTTTTTTTCAGCATGCACCCCAGGAGGAGAAAAGGCTACAGGATGTCCTACAGGAATCCTGTAGCAGCTGATCCGGCTGGAGCACATACCATCGAGACACCAGCAGCTCACATTAAACGAAGCCGGTGCATGCAACATTTACCACCAGAGGGTCAGGTCCCGAAGTCTTGTATCCAGCATCATCCAATGAAAGAGGAGTTCCAGCACCCGTGCACGAATCAACAACAAGCAAATCTAGTATTCCACGTCTCGAAGCCTGCAAAACACGTCCACGGCCACACAGGTAAGTGTCTAACCTTATTTGTCGAATTGCATGAACTATACTCTAAAATTTTCATGACTGTGAAATGGGTGGATTGAACAAGTTTGGTGGCCAGTCAACTGGCCACCCACAGCCAGTCGGATGGGCTCGTGGGATCCGAACGAGCTTGGTTATGCCAAAAAGACGGGCAGTTGACACGTGGAAAGTGTCCAGTCGGGGAGAATCGACAGTGTGACAAAAATGGCGGCGGTGAACGCAGAAGGAAGGATTTGGCGGTCAGAGACATGCCAAGGAATGATGGTTGTGATGTTGGCTAACGGATCGGCCTGGACAACTCACCCCCGCGCCATGAATTCCGCAGAAATTCAAATTGCCCGGTCGAATAACTCACTGTGAACCGCTGTCATTCGCACTTGCAACCGTTTTTGCAGCCGAGTACGCGTCCTCCTCCTCTGCAAATTGTTAGCCTGAGCTTCTCGGCCTGTTCCAACGTCCTTCCGCAGCTCAGACTTGTCCAGAACCACCGTGACGTCCTCCAGAAGCCGGAAAAGCTTTCTACAGGAAGGTGCGCTACAGGAAACCCGACATTACGAAGAAGCCTGGACTGTTTACGTCGAGGGTGGAAATTCTCAGAGAGGTAGGCCCGAACACACCATTCCCATGCAAAATAGTTGAAAAGGTGGTGAATTCGACGTGCTGGGGTAGAAAAAAAATTAAAAGCAAGTCTGTCTGTGAATCCAAATAGCAGTTTACTTATGGTTGCATGAAATTGTTTTCGTTGGTTTGTGTCCAAGATTTTCTCCACGAGTCCTGAGGCAAATTCCTCCTGTAGAGAAGTTGAGACACTGTCAAGGCTAACCGGTGAAAAAACTATGAATTTTACATGATTATGTGTATGTTGGAAACATATCTCTGCACTCTATTTAGAGAAAACCCGAGTCGTCCTTCTGTACACGGGCAATGAAGTTTCAAAACTGAGGAATTGATATGAAGTGGCCTGCAGATATCATTTTCAACGTTCTGAGAAGGAAACACACATAGAATTCCCTTTCTGCTCAAAGCGCAAGCAAGAACAGAGTATTTTTCACCATGCCAGGAGGGTTTATCAGAAAGGAACCCTCAGACTCCAAGAAACTACGAGAAACTCCTGAGGTGGTAGAATTATTTTCCCGTACAAATTGGATGACATTCTGTGACAAAATTCAAGGTCACGATGATGAAATAACAGAGGAATTCCTAAGGTCCCTGAAGCCGAAATTAAAGACACTAGCCACTGTCAACTTCAGACGATTGACCCTAAAACTCACTCCATAGCTCATTAGCAGAGTCATTGATCTACCGATGGGGGTACCCTGGGATAAAAAGGAGAGGAAATTGGGCCAAAAGGCTAAAAAGGAATTCTTCTTATCAGAGGAACAATTTTTAGAGGATAAGAATGGGATCCGGAGAACTAACCTACAACCATTTTGGAGCGAAGTCAGCCTTCAAATTATGAAATATATTACCTGTGAGGGGCGGTTCAGCATCGTATGTGGTTATCACTTCCGTTTGCTAACTGAACTCAGGCACCAAATGGATTTGCCCATAGAACAAAATTTGAGCATCCCCTACTTCCTCCTGCAATCCTTGATTGAGTGTGCCACAAAGCTGAGGGAGGGAACACCAGACCAGCTGGCCCATCATGGGATTATCAAGCTCCTAGTAGAGGATGCACTCCATACCTACAGTGTCCCTCTCTCCTGGGAAATTTTTCAAAATATGTCTAAGGATGATGACCTCCAAATTTTGGCCGAGGAGCCCACTTCCTCCAGCAGCGAGGAGAAGGAGCATATTGAGGTAGAAAAGAAAGCTAAGGGTCAGGAAACCCCAGACAAACCACCAAAGCAAGGCAGAAAGAGACACGAGAGAAAGGCCAAGCTGCTGAGGCCAAAACGGTGGGTGGTAAAATGACACAAACACCCAGGGAGAAAAGGTTGCAGAGCAGGGCAGAAAGGACTGAAAAAGTCCAAGCAAGTGAAGGCACACCTAAGGCAGCCACAGCCAAGCTAGAAGAAAAAGCACCCATAGCCAAGCAGGCCAAAACAGTGCCAACTGGTTCTACAGGAAGCCAGAAGGCCATTTCTACAGGAAGTCCAAAAATTGCTTCTACATGAAGCCAGAAACCAGTCAGCACAGGATTTTCTATAGGAAGTTTGAAAAAAGGGCAAGGGAAGGAAAAATCTCCTGAGATTCTAGCTAGGGAGGTAGTAGCTGTGCTGGCCACCCTCAGCACCTCTCCAAAGCAGAAAGAAGAGCGGAAGAGGGAGCCTTCCATGTATTTTAAGGTGAGAAGAAGCACAAGGATTAAAACTGGTAGACCAAAGGAGAAACAGTCCAAAGAACCAATTACAGTTGAAGACATCCCATACAAACAAAAGACATCCATAACATATGAGCAGGGAAGCCCAAAGACATCCACATGGAAGGAAAGGATGGAGAAATTGAACTTGGAGGCCTCTCTACAGGATGCCGAGGTTGCTCTACAAAAAACATTGGCTAGGCTGAAAGAGACCGAAAAGATGGAGGAAAAAGCAGCCAAGTCATCACAGGAGGAAGAGAAGGCCGATACCATTATGGAACCAAGCCCCTAGCCCAGCCTGGGCTCTTATTATAACTTCTTAGAGGCTGGGAAAATCATTCCTCAAAAATTCACAGTGCCACTTTTCCTAGCACTAGAGGAAGAAAGAGTAAGGACCCACACTTGGATGAAGATCGCTAAATCCAAGGGGGTAGCAGATATAGGCCCTCTGGAGGAAAAGCTCAAGGAGACCCAAAGAGAATTGGCAAGGGTACGGCATGTGGAGAGCTACCAGCAGGCCAAGCTACGAGAAGAGAATGAGCTGCTTAGACAACAGCTACAGCTACAAGGAAAAACAAAAGAAGACAGACCTCACCTCTTACAACAACAACAGAAGGAGGCCACAACAGCCAAAGACACCATAGAAGAGCCTAAAGGAAAAGAAGGAATGCAAGCTGAACTTGAGGCACTAAACTGGCAACTACAGGAAAGAGAATTGAAAGCAGGCCTAGAGATACAATCTCTAAAACAACAGATACAAGAGAAGGAGGCCCAACTGGCCTGCATGGCCAGTTGGGCAATGGAAGCTCTGCAATGTAGGCAGCCGGCCAAATCCTACGGACTATACCTCAGGGATCAATGGCTGCAATTTCAAATCAACACGTTGGCATAGAGGGGTATCATCCAAAACCCCCAACAATTCATGGATTTATGTAACAACAGTTCGTCAAAAGACAAGGCCAAGCGATCAGAGTTCTACCTTCATAATTTGGCCCTTCCCAACATGATCTCGTGGGACCCCAACACAGCAGTAGGGGACATGCAGCTTATGGCAATGACCTCATGGCTAAACCACGAAGAAAAGAGAGCGGCAGAGCTTAGAAATGTCATGGACCGAGAACTACAGGAACCACTGTTGATTAGAGCAGAGCTAGGGGACCCCTCAGCATTGATATCCACCCACCAGCACCTAGAAACCGACTCTCAGGCCCTATTAGAGTACATGGATCGACAGGCTCAAGCCATAGCACACTTTGAGGATATGGAGTGACTATTGGGGGACAACTGTGTTCATGCTTGCACCCATAGGTGGAACACATTGTCCCACAGCCTCAAAATCAGGGAATACCACACTCCAACTAGAATGAGGGGAGGCCTTGGCACGAGTGCCTCTCTACAAAAAGTCTATGCAGAATCTTCAGGCCAGCTAGATAGGCCTCAAGTTAAGTCCACCTTTGCTTTTGGGGTTGTTAGAAGGAGGCACAAAAGAAGAAGAGCATAAGCAGTGGGAAGAGGTGTAAAGGAAGGTCGGATTCCATGACAGTGAAGAGGATACTACTTCAGAAGCCTAGGATGTGAGGGAGGTGATCAAAGCAATTAAGGACGAGGAGATGGACTAGTTGCTCAGAGGATGAGCAACCCATTTAGCAGGGGGGTGATGATGAGCCCCAAATTGGGTAGCTTATTGGGCTCATTTTGCCTAATTATCCTTGTTCAATCCTCCATTTTTCATAGATTATGCATTATTTTTTAGTATGTTTATGTCATTTGTACAAATAAGGGTGGTCACTCTACCTAGGTGGCTAACACGTGCTTATTTCAGGTTTTTTGGACACATGTTGGAGCAAAACCGAGCAATCATGGGCTAGGTGACAGCCAAACTTGAGGTGAGGATTCGTAGGGGGGCTGTCTCTGACATTAAATAGCCTTTCCTCGGGATCTCCACCCTCAACTTTGAGCTCACAGGCCACCAAAACGGATTTTGAAGGCAGCCAAGCAGATTTTGGAAAAGGGATTGTCTACTAACAGTTGGAACAGCCGAGTCCCTTGAATTTAGGAGGCCTGCTAGGGCGCTCGAGATGTATAAATAAGAAGGCCTCAGCCTTCGTATTTTACTTTTGGAAACCATTGCATTTTTGTTGCACTACAGTGGTGTCACTTTCAGCTTGTTTTCTTGTAGCCATTTTGGCATAACTTTTGATTGATGACTATTTTTTGATAATGATAAGAAGTCCTATTTTATATCAGCTCTGATTTCTCTATAGGAGTCGTAGCTCTCAGGGTTGGGCCCAACCTGAGAGCCAGGGGCCTCCTTCATGTACTATTATTTTTCCTTTCTGCATCATTGTTTTTTTCCTTTTATGCATTTGCAAACGTATTTCTGTTAGGCAGATTAAATTGTGTTGATTAACTAGGTCACTGTTTATGGTTAGAAATGCTTCAAATGTTTAGAACAGGTTGGTAGGATAATAATAGGGAAAAAGCTCCAGAAAAAGGGCCAACAAACACGTTTTGTTTCACCTCTTCCTCATTGGATCAGGGGCTGGAATTGAAGTAACCTTGTTGTCCCAAACAAAAACACTATTTCTGCTTTGTCATGCAATCACTAGTGTACTATTTTCATTTGCAGAAGTTGGTTACATTTTCAGATTCTTTGAAATGTTTCATTGCATAGTTGATATATATGGTTCCCTTTCAAATAAATTTGTTGTTCATTCACTTTATTGTTAGCTAGATTAGATTAACTAGGACTTTGATTACTTGCAAGTCTTTATTGGTTTAGTTGAAAGTACACGGTGCAGAGCATCTCTACCACTTTTTCATCCACCCAAGCTTCATCAAAGCCATCTGTTCCATCTCCTAACTGGGTTCCTCATCTCACATTTGTCCTCTTGCCCACGTAACCCTACCTTTTTGTGCAACCATTATTTCAGCCTTCTTTGAGCCAATTTAGCCATCTATACCTTCTCACCACTCCATCCACCAATCCCTGGGCCACTTCAGACCCCTATCCTACCTCCATATCCATTTCTTCATCTTCCCTCACTCATCCATCCTCCAAAATCCCATTTCTAAACATCCTGTAGAAATTTATGAACATCCTGTAGAAATTCCTGAACATCCTGTAGAACCCCTGCAGACTTCCTGTAGAAGCTCACAAATGAGGTTTCTTGGTAGCCAAACTTTGTGAAACTCTTTGGAAGAGTGTTAGGGACTCCTTAGACCCTCTCTGAACCTTCCTGGCCTCTTCCAAGCATTTCTTCTTGTTGATCCACCCCTGCACAGTGAAGAACAGTGAAAGCATATGCATGATGAAACTGACGACTTAATCAAAAATACAAAAAGATGTTTTCTTCAGATAGAGGTAGTCTAGACACATGTATTTTACCTTCATAGAAGTAATGGCATATCTTTCAGTAGTTTGCATTCTCTTCTTTGCGTTAGTAGGACTAGCTGGTAGAATTAGGGTTTGCTAGGGTTTGCGCTTTCCTTCAGTTTTTCTATCTCTTTTCGCAAATAGATTAACTTCCTTCGAGACTAGCTTCCATCCATCAGTTAACAAGCTTCTTCTCAAAGCTCATAGAAGTTGGCTTGAGCCCCTAGTGGACTTGTGCCAACTGACCAAGTGACAACTGCGGCAAGAGCTAGTACTTGTGCATACAGCACTGTCGCTTCCAAGTTTGTTACGAACTACCGGGTTGATAAAAGTAAAGAAGGGAGTCCTAGGAGTTGTAGCATTATTGCTGCAATACTGGGGCCCACCATCGCTTATCTTGTCTCATGTGAAATTTTCTTAATTTCCTCATTGTATGTGTTAGTTTTTAATTATTGTTGTGCCAACATACAAGTAATTATGTGTTATATGGGTAGAGATCGAAATATTGTATAGAGATTGAAATATTGTAATGTCAGTGTATAGGTTGTAGGTGGTCTTTGTGTTAGGTGGTATCAGAGCTCGTTTAAGCTCCTAAGATTGGTTCTTTGTTAGTGCTTCTATAGTGCGTGCTTGTGATTGAACCCATGAGGGGTTATTCAATGTGATTATCAAGGGCAAGTTATAAGAAACCAAGCTCAAATAAGGCCGGTGAATGTTTTTCAAACTGAGGGCCACTAAACAACTTGTAGGAATGCCACCCCCGTAAAGAAGGAGCAACACAAGAAGGTGCCAAAAATTGAGAACTGGGAGAATTCAAGAGAATAATAGAAGATTGTAAAAATAAAAGACTTAGGGATGTTGAAGCAGATTCATGTTCGGGATATGAAATTGAAGAAGAAGGAAATATTGAAGAAGTGCACCCAAGAATACATTTAATATCCTTTATGAAAGATAGAAGTAGCACAAAGGTGGAAGTTTCATGTTATGATGTAGTATGAAGGCTGAGACTCTCATTAATTTGATAGGGTAGCTTGAAAGGTACTTTGAGTACGAGAATGTTCATGCTCCCAATTGTGTTCAGTTTTCCATGACAAAGTTAAAGGATCATGTTGCACTTTGGTGGGATATGTTGCAGAAGAATAGGGTAGACAATCGACAAGAGAAGATTAGAACCTAAAGGAATATGGTGAGAAAAAACAAGGATAAATTCATACGTACTTATTTCCAATGGAATTTTTGTAAGCAAGTATAAAACATAACCCAAAACGAGTTGACTTTCAAGGAGTACATTGAGTAATTATTTAAGACATTACTTATATTAAGGATTGAAGAACTAGAATATCAAAGAGGAAATGTCACTAGAATAGGCATAAGATTCAGAAGATGAAAATGTAAGTACATCATTACTTTCTATAGATTTGGAATAAATGGGGCATAAGGCATATGAATGTTTAGAAAATCATAATGCAAGAAGAAGAGACGAAGCCCAAATATTGTTCACACTGGTAACTGAGGCATTCATCACTAATGTGCAATGGTCCTTTAGTGGGAACAAGGTGAGAATTTAATGTTTCATAGGGTGTTGCTCACACCTAAAAAGAAGATAGTAGAAGAACCCAAACATAGAAGGAAGGTTATGAATATTAAATGGAAGGTTAATGGAAAATGTTGTAATTTGGTAATAGATGGTGGAAAAATAGAAAATTTGGTATCCATAGAAGTCATAGAGAATTTAAAGTTAAAATGTATTCCACATCTCAATACATAGTGGGTTTCATGGTTACAATTGGGACAACAAGTGACTATCATGGATTAGTGCTTGTTAAACTCATAGATTAGAAGCTTCAATGAATAGGTATTATGTGATGTAGTAGAGATGGATGCATGCCATATACTACTTAGAAGACCATGGTTATTTGATAAGAATTTTTTCTATGGTGGTAGGAAGAATACTTGTGAATTCACAAAGGCTAGGAAATGGCACAAGTTGGAACCAATGTTGAAAAGTACAATGATAGTAGCAGGAAGTAGTAGCAACCTTTTACATTGTGTTTAGCAAAGGATTTTTAGAAGTATTAGAAGAAAGGTTAATTTTTGTTTGGCCATAATTCTAAAACAAGTCCAATAAGGTGGGAAAATGAACTCTATACTACTATACATTCAACCTTTGTTGAAGGAAATTTAGTAGGTTGGTGTTGATAACTTTCTAGTAGGATTACGTCCCATGAGAAGTATAAAACACTAGATTGAATTGATACTAGGGTTAATTCTACCTAACAAAGCTACTTATCATAAAACTCCAACCGAAAGTGAAGAAGTGAATATATTGGCTTGACAGAGGAGTAATTAAAGAGAGTTTAAGTTCACGTATTGTACCATTAGTGTTGTCATCCAATAAATGAGGTGAATGGGGAATATGTACAAATTCATGGCCACTCAATAAGATAAATATCAAGTATATATTTCACTTTCCTAGGATGGATGATCTCGTGGATTATTTGAGTGGATTTTCAAAAAATTATTTAAATTGTGGATATCATGAGAGTCATATAAGGGAAGGTGATAAATGGAAGACGATTTTCAATACTAAGGATGGATTTTTTGAATGGTTGGCCATGTTCTTTGGATTAACAACTGATCCTAGTACATTCGTGAGACTTATGAATGAAATATTGAAACCATTTTTGGGAAGCTTGTTGTTGTATACTTGGATGATATTTTGATATTCAATAAGAACAAAGAAGAACACTTAGAGCATGTGAGAAAAGTGTTACAACAATTGAGGGAAGTAAAACTTTTAATACATTTTTAAAAGTGCACATTCTTGAAGGAGGAGTTTGTGTACATGGGATTTATAATTTCAAAGGAATTCTTCAAGATGGATCTCAAACAGGTAAAGGCCGTTTTGGGTTTACCAACACCTAAATGTATCTTTGATTTCATAAATTTTCACGTTTAGCAAGCTTCTATAGGAAATTTATCCAAAATTGCAATGAGATTTGTGCACCACTTACACATTGTATGAAGAAAGGAAATTTTCAATGGACAACAAGATCCATGAAATCATTTAATAACTTGAAGATGAAGGTAATTAGATTTTTGTGTTTCCATATTTCAATAAGGTGTTTCAAGTGGACTATAAAGCGAGTGGTTCGATAATTAAAGTAGTTCTCAGTCAAGAAGGAAGATCAATTGCATTCTTTAGCAAGAAGATAAATGATTCTAATAATAAGTACTCTATTTATGATTAGGAGTTATTTGCTATTGTACAAGACTTGAAGAAATAGTGACATTACTTGCTATTGGATTAATTTGTCTTATTTACTAATCATGAGGCATTGTAATACATTATCAATCAAGATAAGCTTAATTGGAAGCATTCCAAATGGATATAATTATTCCAAAGTTACATGTTGTTTTGAAACATAGGTCTAGAAAATCAAATAATGTTGCAGGTGCATTAAGTGAAAGGATAATGCTTTTGAATATTTTCCAATTGAAGTTGTGAGCTTGGAATGTATGAAGGAGTTTGATGAAGAGGATGAAAATTTTGCAGAATTATTGAAGGCATGCAAGGAACCTTGGAGTATTTATAGGATTCCATATTTTGATTTTCACATCCAAGAAGGATTCTTGTTTAAGAATCAAAGTTTGTGTCTTCCCTGAAGTTCATTATGCCTAAATCTTGTGAAAAAACTACATAGTGGAGGTTTGGGAATACATTTTGGTGTTGAAAAGACCACAATGTTAGTGAAGGAGAAATAATTTTGGCCCATCATCAACAAGGATGTCAAGTAATTTGTGGTGCTGTAGGATTTGTTAGTTAGTGAAAGGAAGGATTTAAAACACATGATTTTATACTACAATGCTAGTACTAGGGAGGCCTTAGTACAATGTAAGTATGTACTTTGTTTTTGGATTTCCGAGAACAAAAAAAAGGTCATGATTTTATGATTCTTGTAGTAGATAATTTTTTGAAGACGAAACATTTCATACCATGCAAGAAAACCAATGTTGCTACTAAAGTGGTTGTCTTGTCCTTCTGATAAATTGTGGAATTACATGTACTACTAAGGACTAGTAATTCTAACAAAGATACTAGATTCCTTAGACATTTTTGGAGGTTGTTTTGGAGGAAAATGGGTTCCAAGTTGTTGTATAGTTCTACATACCATTCATAACCAGATGGAAAACCAAGGTGGTTAACCAAAATCTTGGGAATTTGTTGAGGTGTTTGAGTGGAGAAAAAGAAGGACAATGGGATTTGGTTTTGGCACAAGCTAAATTCACCTATAATGGTTCAATCAATAAGATTTTTGGAAAGAATCCATTGCATATTGTTTAAGGAAGGTTGCCAAGGGGAGTTGTGGATTTGGTTGAGTTGCCAAATCTAGAAGATAAAATGAGCGTTGATGTAAGTGAAATTATAGAGGACATGCAATAAATGCATGAGAAAGTCAAACAAAAACTACAAAAGAGTAATGTCAGATATAATCAACAGGTAGATATATGAAGAAGAAGAAAGGATTTTGAACAAGGAGAGAAGGTGATGGCACATTTAAGGAAGGAAATATTTCCTAGAGTTACATCTAGTAAACTTAAATACTATAAATTGAACTATGCAAAATCTTGAAGAGGATTTCTAATAATTCTTACAAGTTGGAGTTGTTGGATGAATTTGACATTTTCACAATATTCAATGTTTCTAACTTGTATTAGTTTCACAAACGAGAAAGGGATGATGAAAGAGGTACCCTAGATGAGTGGAAGAAACAATTTACCATCAATCCAGTTAGAGAATTAGAGTAGGTCCAAGTGAAGAGGGTCAACATGAGCACTCAAAACAAGGAGTATTGTGTGTTATGCTCTTAACTTGCAAATGATACTCAAATACAGAATATGCGAAGAAAAGAGACCCAGAACACAGAATATGGGAAGAAAAGATACCCAGAACACATGATAGCAATGATTTTATTATTCAGAGAGTAATGTTTACTTGCCTCTTCGAGGGGGCAACCTCCAATAGAGCAGAGCTCGATTACCAAATAAGACACGATACTCCTTGCAGGGAGTTTCTATCCTTTCTATATGACTCATACATGCAATACCACGGGCCAATACCGCAGTATTACTAATACCATCTATCTAATACTATGGCCCATTTGCAACTAACTGTGGTTCCGTTATTAATTGCGGATTAACCACTTACAATTATTAATATGGGCTTTTTATTGACTCTTGACTATGACGTGGTCCCATTACATAGATAAGGGGGTTAGGGTGGGACCCTAACATGCCCACCCCCTTAAGACTAGCCTTGTCCTCAAGGCTGAAGCTGCGGAAACTGCTGCACAATAGTGGCTGGCTCCCAACTTGCATCTTCTGGAGAGGGGTCTTTCCATTTGA
>APFE031062866.1:6308-33869 GCA_000404065.3 Pinus taeda | reverse complement strand
CAGGTGGAGATAGTATTGAGTACTTGCGAGGAGTATTGTACTATGTATTGTTACATGTTCTCAATCAATATAATATACAGATAGTTGGGGTTTTTCAGCTTTATGCTTTCCCTGTGACACACTGTGTTGATATGTGTGATTGATGCTTCAATGTGCGCATGCAATTGTTTCTTAATAATGCTAAATTGATGATCAACGTAGAGGAGGTTATGTATTATGCATGATTTTGCAAATAGTGTATGATCAGGATAATCTCTGTGAATAAGTGTCATATTATTCAAAATTTTTACACATCATACTAGCCACATGAGCCTCTCTAAGGATGCCACATATCACTCATTTTTAGGCCACTTGGACCTCCAAAGGGCCTCCGGCACCTAACACATGTCACACTACTTGCACACAACATTATTTTCATCTCCATGTCACTCTACTTCCTCATCCTATAGCTTGGGTCCCACCAAGATTTGGCTCCATGTATAAAACATACAGTTATTTGTTATAAGTTTTAGGTGTTATAGTGGAGACTTAGGCCTCCATATAACTTTTCCTCACCCATTTTGGTGCATTACGAAGAGTCAACTTTCCCAATGTCCATGGCTGGGATGTGAATGTTCCCGTCTTGTGATAGGACAATTGTCATCGATCCTTCCGTCTCTCTCCCCACTCCCTTTTGTAGGTACACATACAAGGATGTAGCCAAGAGGGCTTGAAA
The DNA here is from genome assembly GCA_000404065.3 of Pinus taeda. Classification (NCBI taxonomy): domain Eukaryota; kingdom Viridiplantae; phylum Streptophyta; class Pinopsida; order Pinales; family Pinaceae; genus Pinus; species Pinus taeda. Next base: position 33,154 of record APFE031062866.1, on the reverse strand, counting down.
TCCTGGGACATGAATATGTCTACCTACTAATGGGAATTACTCCGTCCCTTTCCCACACCCTTCTCACTAGCACACAAGGGGGAGTTGAGGCCCTCCAAGGGCCACAATTCGACATATGTATATATACAAGGATGCCTTTTACATTTAGATAAATTTGGGCTAACCCTCCTAAGAAATATTATCACTCTGGGAACCCTTTAGCACTCAGACACATTTGGGCATTTCCCGTGAGCCATCAATATGGGCACCCTTTAGCACTCAGACACATTTGAGCTATTTCTCCTAATCCATATTATCAATATGGGCACCCCATAACACAGATGAACTTTATCTATTTCTCCTGAGCTATAATGAAAATTAACACATCCATGTTATTCGTTCATACATAGGGAGGCATGATACCTTTACACCATTCAACAACCCAGGATGATTTAATACCAAGCATTTCAATATAAGAAATTAACCAGTTAAATAGAGATTCCTCATATCTCTCTCATCATGACAATGGATGGGCATGAACCCATCAATATAAATATGAGCATACATTCCTCATTAAGAACATAAGTTATAAACCACAATAGTAATAAACATTTATGTTGCATTAATACATAGTGAAGTAGGAACTTATCTTATGAAAATAGAACACTGGCAACTAAGAGTGGGACTCCAACTCTCCACCCAACCTTAGGTTGACTACACTACAAATTTTCTTTCATCCAACAATTCTTGAGCTAGGTTCAAAGCCTGTGGAGGAGTGCTCAAGGGAAAATGAACCAAACAATCCAATGACATAGGGAATCCAAATATTACACCATCTCCACCCACTTGAGCCCAATAATGATGCCTCCAGTGTCTCCACACTAAAATGAGAATCTAGAGCACACTTAGAAACAACTAAAAGTCTACAATCAAGTATTAAACATAGAGAACACCTCTGGAAGGTCGGAGCCCAAAGGATATAGGGCATCCACCCAAAACTAAGAGTCTAGATAGCCCTACTCCTTCACTTGAGTAGTGGTTTCAACACTTTAATACGTGCATCCATAGCCTAGTCCCCGACATATGGTTTCTCTTCTTCTTTTCCACACTTTTCTAGCGCGTTGTAAATTCTCAACATTCTTTCTATCTACATTGTTCTCCCCTCCTTACTTTTCCACAGATCTATCCTATCATGCTCGTCACTCCTCTCCTTATATTGTTCAAACACTTCAAAGCTTTATCCTTCTTTTCTTGTTGACTTGTCCAAGCACAATCCATGAGACAGGGAAGAGGGTTATGGGATTGTCCTCCATTGAGGAAGCCCATATAGTTCCTCCAACATGCTATTAATTAGAGTCAGTTTCATTAAAGACATACTGGTCAGGTCGTGGTTTCCATTAAATGAGCATTTACCCAATTTCCCAAGCAAGCTTCTACCTAAGGTTGTTGAACCTATGTCCCTCTTTCTCAGCCAGTTCATTGTGTTTGCATTCCCAAAATTTAATTACAAAACTAAAATTTATAAATATTTACAAGATGGAGTTAACCCCAAAAGGGATGCCAGAGAGAAAAAATTAAGAGCTTTGATAATACATTCATAGGATCCAAAAATAATGCAATTGAAGACAACAGTCAAGTAAAGGTCCCACCTATGCATGTTCACTTCAACAACTTAGGTGACACCCAAAAAGGAACCATGAATCAACAAAATACAACTAGCTGAAGCAAGGAAAGAAATCAAGATGAGTTTGAGAACAATACTACATCAGGAATTCATTCTAATCCTCTCAAGGGATCTACAAGAAATAGTCAAATAGGAGTCAAATATTAGGAAAGAGATGAATCTCTTCCAAGATGGAATAACTTTGGAAGAAATTCTTCATCAAGACAACTCCATTCAACCAGGTATGAAAATATATATTTTGGTCAATGCTTCTCACGTAATAGATTTGGACATAAAGCAAGGGATTGTAGAGCATATTCCATGAATGATTATACTAGAGATAAAAGGCTATAATCAAATTTCTAGGAATAAATATATGCGTAACCAAATTAGAAGATCCAACAATAGACCTTATGGCCCATTTCTATGAATATTCAAGATCAATATATAATTTTACAAATGTCACAATGAGGGGAATATTACTCGTGATTGTAGGATCAACATGAGATGGTTCAAGGAAGAAATTTTCTCATCTAACCCAAGAAATATCATCAAAGCATGGAGAAGGAAACATGATGAGCTAATGACAGATTTGATCACTCAAATCTAATCCACTGGTAAAATCTTCTTCAAGTATATGTACATTTGAGATGAAACTTGAAGAAGCAAGAGTATGAAAGATAGATGCAAATTTGAAGAAGGGAGCCCGTGCGTAAGGGGAGCTATTGAGCAGTCCGAGGAAGTTGTGTAGTGCTCCAACAAATTAAATATTGAGACACATGTATTAAATCAACAACTTGTGCAAGTGATTTTCTGATCACATCTCAAATGTAAAAGGAGTATAGGGCTGATTTCTAGTAGGTAGAGTATGACTATAACCACATGATAGGAAGAATTTATAGGAGGAAGATTTTATTCACAAGAGGATATCTCATTCATAGTGGGAGTAGGTCCATAGCTAGATAAAGGAGAAATTGTGAAACAGTGGTTCAATAGTAAGCAATCACTATATGATAATCCATTTTCAGTGGTTCCCTTTTACAATGATGTCAAAGGGGGAGAGAAACCATACATTGACTAATGAGAGGAAGTATATTCAAGACCAATAACTTGACAAGGGGAGTTCAGTATTTCCATCATTCACTGTAGAAAATCCAGTAGATTCATAAGCTAATGCAATTTTCTAAAGAAAGATACAAGAATCTACTTCTATTTTTTACAGCGGAAGCCCATAAACGTTGACAAAACAATAATCAGTAGAGGAAGAGAATCAAAGGAACATAACACAATAAATATCCTGGGAAAGCCACAGATCAAAACCCCACTATGTGTTTTGTATTAATCCAGAAAATCAAGATGAAATTAAAATGCTTGTTCTCTCTAGAACAATCCCAACACTCAGAAAATTAAATCTCCAACTCATAAGAAATCTCAAGGCCAAAGCTTAGCCTCTTCATAAGATCTCCAAGTCTCTATTCCAATGCGTAATTCCTATGGACGATAGATTGTGTTTAAAGGGAAAATAAAGCCTCTAAAAATTGTGCAATCCCTCAAGGGTCAGTTCCTGAATGCATGCACTATTAGTGCAACTTAGAAAAATCTAAAACAAATAGTACATTGTCCATGTACTCTAGTCTCAACTAGGTCTTTCTCAGAATCGACATGCATGAGTTTATGAAGAGTAAATATTCAGTTAACTAGAGTAGCACTGATGGAGTTCATTAGTGACACCACTAACTGTTAACTCACTATTAGTTCTCTCAATTAGTTTGAGAACTAATTTAACTGAACTGACTCATGAAACTGAGTCTTCTATTTTAAAACTCAAAATTAACTCACATTGGACTCCTACAAAGTAGGGAGAACATACACATGATGACAAAAAGACTTCAACCTCGAATTTCCTAAGTTAAGTAAGTTTAATAAACTTAATTAACTAATTTAAGTTGATATGAAAATAGAATTCAAATTTAATTCATAGTTTAATTCAAGGACAAATTAAAATTGAATTTCTTGTTGCCATTTCTCAACACTCCCTCTCAACAAGAAAGGGATTATCAACTACGCTGATCCTGTCTTTGTGAAACTTGAATTTTCATCTTGACAATTCCTTTGTCAAGATGTCAGCATCTTGATCCTCTATGGGAATGTAATCTAACAACATGATCCACCTCAACACACAATCTCTGAGATGATGATATCTAATATCAATATGCTTGGACCAATCATGAAAGATTGGATTTTCAGAGAGTTTGATACAACTTTGATTATCACAATAAATCATTGTCGATTCCATCTACTGATAAAACAAACCAACTAGGATCTTCCTCATCCAGACATGCTACCTGACTTGCAGCCATGTACTCTTCCTCTGCTAAACTGAGTGCAACCGATCTCTATTTTCTGTTGTACCAAGAAACTGTCGTTGACCCAATACTGAAGATCCTTCCTGATGTGCTCTTCCTGTCGGATGGGCTCCCTACCCAGACTACATTGGTGAAGCCTTGAAGCTTCACTCCCTCTGTCCGTATGTACCATAACCCAAACTGAGTAGTACCTCTGAGGTATCTCAATACATGCTTTGTCTCCTTCCAATACAACTTGGTAGGCCTAACCATCGCTTGACTAAGCTAGTTAACTGCATAGCACATATCTGGTCGTGTGTTCACAGAGTACATGATTGAACCCACAAGCTGCATGTAAACAGTAGCTTCCACTACTTCCCCTAAAGTAGCATCCTCCTTCCTCCAGTTACCAGCTAAAGGAGTCTCCATGGGTTTACTACTCTCCATGTAGAATCTCCTGAGTATCTCATTGTCATACTTGCCCTGAGATACTAACAACTCCCCATATCCTGCCATACCTCCATGCCAAGAAATTAATGTATGAGCCCCATGTCCTTCATCTCAAACTATCTTGCAAGGTCCTCCTTGCAAGATTTGATGAGATTCTCATCACCTATTAGTATGAGATCATCTACATAAAGTACAATGATCAACAACTTACCTTCCACCACTATGTGATACAGGTTCACATCCGCTTCACTCTTTGTGAAGCCCAACCCAGTGAAGTAGCTATCTATCCTCGTGTACCAAGAAAGAGGTGCTTGCTTCAGCCTATACAATGCTCTCTTGAGTCGGAACACATGCAACTCACGGTCCAAGGTTTCAAAACCTTCGGGTTGCTCTATGTACACTTTTTCCTCAATCATGCCATTGAGGAAGGCATTCTTCACATCCATCTGATGGATCTCCCAACCCATCTGTGTTGATAGTGCCAAAATAGATCTGATTGATGAGTACCTTGCAGTAAGAGAAAAGGTCTCATCATAGTCAATCTCCTCTACCTGTGAAAAGCCACGAGACACAAATCTGGCCTTATGCTTCTCCAAACTACCATCTATAGCTTGTTTTACCTTGTAAAGCCAACGGGAGCTCACAACTAACTTGTCCTCCGGTCTCGGGACCACATCCCAAACACTGCTTAGAACTATGGAGTCATACTCCTCCACCATCGCATTAACCCAAACCGGCTGCTACACTGCTTCTTGCAAGCAAGATGGCTTTGTCACAACACATGCACCCATAAGTGCCATGTATCAAGTGTACCTCTCTGGTGACCTCCTCTATCTACATTGAGAGGAGGGTGCTCCCACATTCTCCCATGCATCATCCAATAGTCTATCAACCTCTCTAGTGCGCTTCCTTCCCTCTCTGGAAGACTCCACTTGTGTGGATGTCTCCACTCTCTAAACTTATGCATGTGACTGCTCCACATCAATCTGAGGCCCCTCAACCTTAGGAGCTAAAAGCTACTCATCCGCATGTAGCTCAAGCTCCCTCTCAAGGGATATTTTCATGGCCTTCTCCTCATCGAACCTGATATCTCTGCGAACCATTGTCATCTGACTTCTCAGCATGTACACCTGATAGTTGTGGGGTGTATCAGTGTTCCCCACAAAGATCCCCAACTCTATTTTTGGTTCAAGATTCTTCCATGCATCTTTGGTCACATGGAAATAAACCGATGACCCAAAAATCCTGAAGTGACCAACATCTGGCCTCTTACCGGAATAAGCCTCCTATGGTGTCTTCATCTCAAGTATCTAATGTGGGCTACGGATCTGAACATAAAATATTGTGTTGCATGCCTCAGCCCACAAGTGTAGTGGTAGGCCCTGATCATGCAACATCGCCCTTTCTTCCCCTACTATGCTCATGTTCTTCCTCTCGGCAACCCCATTCTGTTGAGGGTCATGGGGTGCCGTCAACTCTGGTTTAATCCCTTCCGTCGCACAGAAGTTCTTAAACTCATTGGAGACATACTCACCACCATTATCACTCCATACATTTTTAACCTTCTTTCCAAATTCTTTCTCTACCAATGCGTTGAACTCACAAAACTTTGTGAAAGTTTTATCCTTTTTCTGCATAAAAAAAACCCATCATTTACGAGAATAGTCATCAACAAATATAAAATAATACATGTGTTTCACCGTGGATGCTATCGAGAATGGTTCAAACACATCTGAATGGACTCTCTCCAGAATAGACTCTGCTCAACTATCTCTGTCTCCAAAGAAAGACTTGGTGTATTTTCCCAAAGTACAACCCTTGCATGTATCAACTTGCTCAAGCGTACCTTTGGGAAGACCCGTAGAGATTTGTTGCAATATCTTCAAAGCCTCATGATGCAAGTGGCCCAATTGCCTATGCCACAACTCACCAACATATTGGCTCAACATATTTTCTACTTTTGAACTCAAAGCAACACAATCCTCTACCTCTGTCTTATAGAGATTTTGAACTCGAATCCCTATCTTCTTTACTTAACCTGTGGCTATGTGTCGAAGGAACACCTTTCCTTTCGAAAAGATCACATCATAGCCTCTATCCTCAAGCATGGCAACAGATACCAATTTCTTCGTCAATCCAGGTATATGCATAACATTCTTCAAGGTGAGTGGAGCCACATGATCCCTCTGAAAAGTAATAGTGCCCACACCAATAACACTATCCTTACCATCATCACCCATCTTGATATGCATCTTGAGATATTTCTCCTCCAGTTCACTAAATAACTCTTTGTCATCGGTCATGTGGAATGAAGATCCACTGTCTAAGTAGCTGATACGGATTTAAACAGGAACGCAAAAAATTACATAGATAACCATAAATATAGATATGCAACAGAAATAATACTTCATTTCATTACTGTAAAATACTGAAATATGCTTACAAACATAAATGGAAATAAATTAGCTAGGGCAATGGTAGCTTATCTCTGAGAAGAGATGTGGTGGCTACATGCCTCTGAACTATCTTACAATGAGGCTCGAAGGCCTATTTATTGTTGAGAAACAATGGAAAACCCTAAACATCCAAAAACATAACCCTAGAAGATGAAACGCCAAACTGTGGGCCCCGTTTGGGTAAATTGGTACATCAACTTCCTGGGGTCGTAACTTTGGCATACGATCTCCATTTGACGTGCACAATATCTCGTTGAAAGATCTATCTGAGAAATACAACTTTGTGAAGTGTAACATCAGTCCATGGACCCATGTTGCTCCAAGTTTTCCCAAGAAACGTCATTTGGGGCCTCAAAACGGCTCTGGAAGTTCAAGACCCCAGAAACTGCTAAAAATAGTAAATTGTGCTTAAATTAAGGAAACTGAAAAATTTGAAAAAAACAATGGTGGGAGTCAAAATGGACTTGGCAGGTGGCCACCAATATCCACATGGATCATTCCTCCCCCCTTAGGAAGCAATGGTCCCCATTGCATTGAGTTCCTCCATGAAATGAGGAAACTTCTGCTGAACTTGGTCCCTGGTGAGCCACTTGCCTTGGTGAAGGAGTTGGCCTGCTTTGAAAATTCGATACAGTTGGATATTCTACTGGTCAGTGTGCTTGATCTGTGTGTCCATGATCCAATCAGTTGTAGCTTGTTCCATGCAATCTGGATTTAACTCTGTGGGTGTGAGTTGTTATAAAATGTTGGATGTGTCTAGTAATCGTGGGAAGTATGGCCAAAGGCGGTCCACATTGAACACTGGGTGCAGGCCAAGGAATGGGTGAATGTTGAGCTCAAATGCATTGTCTCCCACATCCTTGGTAATGGTGAAGGACCATATTGGAGTGGCCTGAGTTTCTGATAGGCTTCGGTAAGGCGTTCCTTTCGTAAATGCAACCAAACTTTGTCACCCACCTGAAACTTGTGTGGCACCCGATGTTGATCATGTCGTTGCTTGTACCTGGCATTTGATTTCTCCAAAATGTCATGGACTTACTGGTGAATATGTTGGATGTGCTCAATGAAGTTGTTTACCTTATATGTTTCGGACTGCATATGAGCCGAATCTATGTGAGTAGCTGCAAATGGCATGGCCACATCAATGGGACATAGTGGCTGGAATCCCAAGCTCACCTGAAAAGGGTTGTGGCCAGTCGAGCTGTGGAGAGCCCGATTGTGGCTGTGATGAACATAGGGGAGGCTCTCATCCCATGTGCATGGATGCTTTGAGTTGTACATGCACAAAATGTGTACAATCATCCTATTCACAACCTCTGTCTAGCCATCAGTTTGAGGATGGAAGGTTGTGGACTTAGTGAGTTTGGTGTCCAGCACCGACTAGAGACTGGACCAAAATTACTGAGGAACTTGTTGTCCCAAAATGAGATGATATACTCTAGGATCCCAAAGTGTACCCACACTCGTTCAAAGAAGAGTTTAGCAGTGGCTTCTGCTATGATATTCTTCTTGTAGGCCGCCATAATGGCCATCTTCGAGAACCTGTCGATGACCAGAAAAACACAGTTGTTTCCATGCTTAGTAGAAGGAAGGTCTGACATTTAATCCATGGAGATGGATTACCAAGGTTGAATAGGGGTAGGCAGCAGGGTATAGAGGCCTTGCTTCTTAATGGTCGATTTGGCAATGGCACAGGCAGTGCATGATCTAATGTACTTCCTGACATCCTGTCGAAGATTCGGCCAATAGAAATACTTCTACAGTACTGCCACCATTTTCTCGACCCTGAAATGCTCAACAGCTTGACTATAGTGTGCTTCCCAAATTATCTTAGCATGCTCACTTGAAGGAACACAAAAGTGACCCAGGTGGCATAACAAGGCATCCTGGAGGTGAAAATCTTGAACATGATAACCCTCCAAGAGTGCCTGGTATGTGTGGCTGAATTCTGGGTCGCTTTTGTAGACAAGTGGCCTATTAGAAGTCTTGTGCCCACAAGAGTTGAGCATGGTGGTTAACACCATGATTGGTGGTTGACTGAGGAAATATACAACATTATTGGTGTTTCCCTTCTTATACTTGATATTCAAATGGAACTGTTGCAGGTATGTGGACAACCTCTGATGGCGATCATTTTGCAATTTCCCTTGGGTCTGTATGAACTGCAAGGGTCGGTGGTGTTAGAAAATTATATATTACAGAGAAATGGAACACATAAAATATTGCAAAAATATAAACACATAAAACAAGAGAGACACAAATATACGTGGTTCACCCAGTTTGGGCTATGTCCACGGAGAAACAGCCAGTCCTTCTTTTTATATTATCCAGCAAACTAAAGAGATACAACCTACAACAGATCCGTTGTAACTCCCTCTTCGTTCTCAATCTCCTCTCTCTTCCTCACTCAGAATACAGATATGCATAGACGCAATGCAATTCCCTCATATATAGCGAGGGGTTGCCTTCTAGGGAAAAAACCCTAAATTAAACATAACTTGTACCGTCAAATATCCACCTAATGAATGGCCCAGATTGACCCCCCTGGACCCCCCCCTACCCGCAGCAAATATTTTACGGGTGGTGTTGTTGCACCATTACGAACTAGGGTCCAATGCGGCAATACCTTTGAATACAGAAGATAATCAAGCTCCAGACCCAATAGGTGGTCTGTGTGGATGACCATTTCCTTCCCCAAAATGTAATGCTTCCATTGTCGGCAGGCCTACACAATGGAATACATCTCTTTGTAATAAGTGGGATACTTCTGGACTGTGTTTGAAAGTGTCTCACTGTGATATGCCACTGGATTCCCATGTTGAGTAAGGACTGCCCCAATAGCATAGTCAGAGGCATCTGTCTCGACCTCAAATGGCTGTTGCAAGTCTGGTAATGCGAGCATTGGTGCCAAGCAAAGGCGATGTTTCAACTCTGTGAATGCCTTCTATTGATATTCATACCAAAATAATTTTGCTTTCACTCCTCCCTTGGTGACTTGAATCAAGGGCCAAGTGATATGAGAAAATCCCAACACGGACCTGCGGTAGAAGTTGGAAAGACCTAGAAAGCTGCAGAGCTCTCTCAGAGTGGTTGGAGATGGCCAATCTCGAATGACTTGGATCTTGACAAGATCCACATGCACCCTATGTTCATCAATAATGTATCCCAGATACTGAACCTGGGTCATGCCAAAAGTGCATTTCTCCAAATTGGCACATAACTTGTGTTGCCACAGTGTTTGGAGAACTTGTCGAATATGGTGGAGGTGCTCTTCCCAACTCTGCCTGAAGATCAGGATGTCATCCAAGTATAGCACTACAAATGAGTTGGTGAATGGCCACAAGATTTCATCCATTAGCCTCATGAAGGTTGTAGGATCATTCGTCAATTCAAAAGGCATAACCAACCATTTGAACAGGCCCTCCTTGGCTTTAAAGGCAGTGTTCCACACATCGGAGGGTTTGATGGTACCTGGTGATATCCTGACTTCAAATCGATCTTGCTGAAATATTTTCCCCCTTCAGTTGGTCTAGGAGGTCATCAATCCGTGGGATCGGGTACCTATTACAGACAGTGATCTTGTTTAGCGCCCAATAGTCAATACAGAGTCTCCAAGTCCCATCCTTCTTCTGTACCAACATGATCGGGCTCCCACAAGGTAATGAACTCAGACATATGTGACCTTTCTGCAACAACTCCTGAATCTGCCTCTTGATTTCATTGTTCTCCAGAACATAGTGCCGATAAATTGGTCCACTGGGCAGCGGCACACCTAGGGTTAGATCGATGGACTTCTTGACCTGATAGTGTAGAGGAACTCCTGCGGGGGAGGTGAAGATGTCCTCGTACTCCTCCACAACCTTGTCCATCTGTAGTTGTCATGTGGAGGGGCCCTGTCTGGAGGTCGTGGCCACCGTCTTCTTCTTTCCTTGAGGGCGTGTCATCAGAAAAACAAATTTTCTAGTTTTGGAAATGAGCTTACTGCATTGTTTTGCAGTAACCAAAGAGATGGCAGTAGGCAGTGCTACTTCTGGTATCCTGTACAACTTATTTCCCGAAGTAACAATAACAACACGGGGCCTTGATTCATACACAGCATGTCACTTCCACAAGTATGGTTTTCCTAATAATAGATTACAAACATCAAGGGGAGCAACATCACACAATACCTCATTCATGAAGGGCTTGATGTTGTATGGAAGGTGAAATTGTTGGCTTACGCGAAGATCCCGTCCTTAGTGAAGCCACCCGATGGTCTACGGTTGTGGATGTGTTGTGGTCGGTAAGCCCAACTGCTTCACGACCTCTGCCAAAATGAGGTTCTTTTGGATCCTGCTGTCAACAATGAACTGTAGCGGGGAGCCCTTTACCCACATCTGGGAGTGGAAGAGATGCTCCTCCTCCTTTGGATATTCGGGTTCCTCCTTCTGGATCTTCATGGTGGCAACAATGGCATTGGGCTTCGCATCGATAATCTGCTTCCCTTTGTCATTCCCCTTGTCAGGTTCTAACTCAGAGTCAAAACATGCATCTGATTCTAAAACCCTTAGCTCAGCCACTAGTGGCTACTTGCCCGACACTCACTTGTTTTATGAGTGGAGCTCTTATGGAACTCACACCACTTTCCCGTGTCCTTTTCTGGCTTCGCGGCGTTGTTCTTTTCTTGCAGCTTTGGCAGGTTGTCCTAGGCCACCCCGCCTTGGCTTTGTCCTTTGTTCTGCGGTTTGGGGGCACCTTTCCCTTACTTTGGGTTCACAGATCCAAAGTCTCGCTTCTTCTGTTTAAACTTTTGCTCGACCTTGACGGCATATCGGTATGCCATGCCGAGCGAGGAGATGTTCAGGAATTCTATTTCTTCCTGGATGTACTTGTGCAGGCAGTCACGATATTTGAGTACCAAATTTTGTTCTGAATCCTTGATACCCAAATTCGTGCAAAGGGTATGGAAAATATTGGTAAACTCCGGCACGTATTGGTCCCTTCCCTGCCACAGGGTGGTCCACTTTATGTATTGATCATCATAGCTTCCGACAGGGTAGTACTGCTCCTTGATGGTAGTCCAAAATGAATTCCAAGTGGGTGTGGCTGAAAACAGTGAGGTCGCACTTTCATCCTTCTACACGCAGTAGGTTTCCCACCAATCCTTGATGTGGGGGGCAGCTTTGAGAAGAGCGAAAGTAATCTTTTCACGGCCAGAAAAGCCATGAATAGAAAAATACCCTTCTAGCAAATTTAACCATTTATCTACGGCGTTTGCATCTATCTGACCCTCAAATATTGGAATGTCAAAGTTAACTTGGACCTTATAGGGTGTGGCGCTTCTAGAGTAGCTACTGGAAGTAGATGTGTCACCCCTGGGTAGCCACTGAAGGATTTGGGCAAAGTTGTCCATCATCACGTTCCTTTGTCACTCGAGGGCCTCTTCGAGCAAGATTTTGATAGGATCTCCTGCCCCCTCGTCTTTCTTTTCATCCACCATGGGAGGCCATCGGGATTTGTGAGGCTGGTCCTGCAAAGGTTTGACCAGTTCAAGCCCTAACTCCTTATATCCCGACCTCGTTGGGGACATGCAAAGAAAGACAAAGAAAGAGCAGACCACTCTAATACCACTGATCCGGATTTAAATAGGAACGCAACAAATTATAGAGATAACCATAAATATAGATATGCATCGGAAATAATACTTCATTTCATTACTGTAAAATACTGAAATATGCTTACAAATAGAAATGGAAATAAACTAGCTAGGGCGATGGTAGCTTATCTCTGAGAAGAGATGTGGTGGCTACATGCCTCTGAATTGTCTTACAATGAGGCTCGAAGACCTATTTATTGTTGAGAAATAATGGAAAACCATAAACATCCAAAAACCTAACCCTAGAAGATGAAATGCCAAACTATGGGCCCCGTTTGGGTAAATTGGTACATCAACTTCCCGAGGTCGTAACTTTGGCATACAATCTCCGTTTGACGTGCACAATATCTCATTAGAAATATATATTTGAGAACTAAAACTTTGGTAAGAGAAACATCGGTCCATGGACCCATGTTGCTCCCAGTTTTCCCAAAAAACTTCGTTTAGGGCCTCAAAACGGCTCTGAAAGTTCAGGACCGGAAAAAATGCTAAAAATACTAAATTGTGCTACAATTAAGGAAACTGAAAAGATGAAAGAAACAATGGTGGGGGTCCAAGACTTTGTGGGTGGCCACCAATATCCACCTAGATCAATAGCAGACACATCCCATCATTGAAGACACCATGCATGCAATGAGGGAAAAGTCCAATTCAAATTGGGAGGCCAAAGCCTCACCCATCGTTCCTGTTGAGGACTTCTTCAATGGACAATTTGTAGCAAAGTGTCCCATCTTGTGAAAATGAAAGAATTTAGCTTTTGTCATATCCTTCTTCTTACCTCCATGATAAGAATTTGATTTGGAATAGGAAATTTTACCTTGCCCCTTCCTCGCCTTAATCACTAAGGCACAATTCTCTTCATCATCTATCTTTAATGAAGATCCATCCCTAGTGTTCCTCCTGATCACATCCTGCATCAAATTTGACCATAGTTGTTCCCAATCTGGTAGATTCTCCCCACCATTGACAGAGTCCTAATAACTATGCCAACTCTTTGGGAGTCCAAGAAGAGAAAGGCTCACCATATCCTCCTCGGCAACTGTGATTCGAACACTTCCAAGTTCATCCCGACATTGAGTGAACTTGGTCAAGTAATTTGGAATTTTCTCACCTTTCTCCATCTTGATTTTGCGAAGTTTATCCTTCAGTGCCAAATTCCTTTGATCACTGTTATTATGATACAAGTCAGTCAATGTTTTCCACATAGCATGTGCGAGTCAATATGATCTTGAACTCCCTCAAGGATTATCTACCTTGCCTTCGCCACAAACTTATTCCACTCGACCAATTTTTGTGCATCAGTGGTTGTTACCTTAGGAATTTCTTTTTCAATAAATTCCTTTAAGCCATTGTCCTCTATCACAGCCTCCATCTTGTCCCTCCAGGCTATGAAATTCGAGCTACCTTCCAAGGCATACTCAAGCCTCAACCCATGGAACACCATATTCGATCCTAAAGTATGTATTGCAAATTTGAATTTCACCTGTACCCCAAAAACTCAAAACTTCGAAATCTCCTCTAGTATACTACTCTTAGCTCTGATACCATTTATAAAATCTTGTAGATTCACAAGCTAATGAAATTTTCTAAAGCAAGAGACAAGAATATACTTCTAGTCTTTACAATGGAAGCCCATAAACATCGAGCAAACAATAATCAATAGAGGAAGAGAATCAAAGGCACATAACACAATAAATATCCGGGGAAAGCCACATCTCAAAACCCCACTATCTGTTTTGTATTAATTAGGAAAATCAAGATGAAATTATAATGATTTTTCTCTCTAGAACAATCCCAACACTCAACAAATTCAATCTCCAACTCATAAGCAAGCTCAAGGCCAAAGCTTAGCCTCTTCCCAAGCTCTCCAAGCCTCTATTCCAATGGGTAATTCCTATGGAGGATAGCTTGTATTTAAAGGGAAATAAAGCGTCTAAAAACTACGCAATCCCTCAAGGGTCAGTTCTTGAATGCATGCACTATCAGTGCAACTCAGAAAAATCTAAAACAAATAGTACATTTTCCCTGTACTCTTGTTTCAACTGGGTCTTTCTCATAATCAACATGCATGAGTTTCTGATGAGTAAATATTCAGTTAACTAGAGTAGCACTGGTGGAGTTCATTAGTGACACCACTGACTGTTAACTCACTATTAGTTCTCTCAATTAGTTTGAGAACTAATTTAACTGAACTCATCCATGAAACTGAGTCTCCTATTTTACAACTCATAATTAACTCACACTAGACTCCTATAGAGTAGGGAGAACATACACATGATGACATAAAGACTTCCAACTTGAATTTCCTAAGTTAAGTAAGTTTATTAAACTTAATTAACTAATTTTAAGCTGCTATGAGAATAAAATTCGAATTTAATTCACTGTTTAATTCAAGGACAAATTAAACTAGAATTTCTTGTTGCCATTTCTCAACATTGGCCATCAACATTTGGTGGTGTTTCCATCAATGACGAAGAGGGAGATTGTTGGGCATAGTGTTGTCATTGATAACCACCAATGTCATGTCATTGGTGACAACCAATGTCATGGCATTTATGTCAAAGGAGGTATGGTGTCTTGGATGTCAAATAAAGGAGATTATTCAGCGTAATGTTTTCATTAATGACAACCAATGTCATGTCATTAATGTCAAAGGACATATGATGCCTTGGAATATCATTGAGCATTTGCTAACACATTAGTGATGTTTAAGGTATGATGGCCTAGAGATTATTGAGAATTTATTGAAATTACGATGATCAAATAAGTATATAGATGGTCTGGTTGGATAGTCCTCTCCGAGAGCTTTCCAACGGTATACTACACTTTTCATTTGGTTAGACTCCCCTAACATGATAATATAAGCCAATTTGAAAGTGACATTGGTGAAAAGGGATGAAAACACCAAATTTGTTAAAGCATGTGCATCTTCAAGGGTGGTTCCATCCATTTGTGAGCAATCGATAACCATTGGCACAGAAACATGTGTTGTTTAACATGCTAAGTTTGACACAACTTTGGGCAGATATGGTTGTTAGCACTCTAGGAAACTCTTCTAGGTTGTAGTTCGAAGATTCCTGGTAACATATAAATATCCCTCAATGGTTCTCTCAATTATGGGAATGTGTTTGGATCAAGTCAGATGACTGAATCAAATCTTATTCACTCAAGTCATACATAAACACTCTTAGATTGACAAGGCTTTCAACTACTACTGTTCAGAGGGTTTATAATTAAGTCGATGTATGAAGAATCCTTACTGTACTAGCAGAATCATACATTAACACATATGAATGGCCAATTACAAAAGGTAAATGAAACTTACAATTCTAATTCATCAATGCAAAGATAAGGTGACAATTATATGGCATTAGACAAATAGGAATAACATGAATAACATATTCAGGTGCAAGCAGAGAACAAATAAGAAGATGTAAATATGAACAGATAATAGAAAAAGAACCTTGTATTACTAATATGAAAATGAGAAGCTTGAGATTACGAAGTATGAAAAGTCTCCAAAGTCAAACCCCTTCTCATCTCTAGAGTTCTAGGCTTTATAGCCATTACATCAAAGTCAAGATCCTATAAAAATGGATCTGAAACACCTAAAATAGAAAAATTAAAACAGATAGGAATAGATCCTATGTAACTGGTCAATTCTTGTACAAATGGTCTTCATAATATTCAACAGTTGCAGATTTCTCGGGATCTGATGGATGAGGACGAAATCTTCCCAAATCCCAAAGGTAACAATCAGTTACAATCAATTTCTGAAACTGTCTGCCACAAAAATTGGGCCAGACTATTGAAAAATTGGGGCTCAGAGATGGTTTCAGTTCTCCACATATGTGACATTTGTGTATAAACCCAAAGAGGTTATTGTTCTTTGACATGTTAGGCACAAAAGCCTCCGACCGTTTCTCAAAATGATCCTCTAGTCACTCAGAATCATCATTTGAAAATGATGACTCAGCACAGTAGAAATGCTACATTTCTAAAAACGCCACCTCATCTTGTGGGGGACTTTTGACTACCTTCTCGAGCTCTAAATGCAGATCTGAAAGTACCATTATATAGCGTAGGATGTCTAGTTGTCTATCAACTATTTGAGTGTGTAAAAAGGCCTCTCCATGGCTGAGAAAATTGAGTTTTCCCAAAGCAATTTATCGTTTGAAAAACTTGCGATTTCGACAGCTAAGAGGTCTGCTGAAAATGCGGGTTAGCTATCAAAAGTTGATTTTTCAAAAATGAGCTGACTAGAAAGTTTATTAACATGATTACAAGCTTAAGACTCAATGCAATGAGTCTAAATTTTAAATAAAACTCTTTCCTAAAAAGACCTTCTATCACCTAATGAAATAAAATTGACAATTTTATTTCAGGAGATAACATTGGCTCCTTCTGGGGATGAAAGACTCCCTGTGAGGTTTCAAGAACCACAAACTAATGCCTTTCCTGTAAAACCAAAATCAAATCTATCTCCTAGTGTTCCATTGGGCATGGATTTTATTTTGCATAGAAAATAAAAACTGAAAAACATATTTGCAATAGCAAAGCTTTAAAGCCTTAAATGAAATAATGTTTCAAGAACCGCCCATTGAATGGGCCACCAAAAACATCTTATCCTTCCAGATTGTGCATAATAAAGGTATTTTTCTGCTGAATTTGAGCGATGACAAACAGACATGTCCATAAGGAGTCAAACTTACCATGATTACCTTTCTTTTCCTTCAATGCATCCCATTTGAGAACCCAGTCACCAACTTGGAAATTGTCCACTTTTGCCTTCCTGTCAAAGGTTTCTTTGATTTTCTTCTAATGAACTTTTGACTTCTCAACTAGCTGCTCTCTGATCTGCTGTAATTCAACCAGGTTATTCATTCTCCTTACCATGTCATTAGTTTCATCCTGTCCTTCTTGAAAGAATTTGGCCATTGGGAGAATTAGCTGGATAGGAAAAACAACATCAGTGCTGTAAACCAGCTTAAATGGAGAAGTTCCTATTGATTTTTTGTTGGTAACTTTGTCAACCCAGAGGGCAAACTTCAACTTGGAATCCTAGGTCCTTTGATTGGCTTCTAACAATTTTTTGATGATCCTCACAAGACTCTTGTTAGATGATTCTACAAGGCCATTGCCTTGAGGATAATATGGAGTAGAATGTGCCAACTGAATGCCCATTGATTCACACATATCAACCAATTCATCTTCTTTGAAAGCTGTAGCACTATCAGTGACTAGTTTCTTTGGGCAACCAAATCTAGCAAAAATATTTTCATGCAAGAACTTCATAATAACTTGATGATTAACATTTCTAGTGGGTATAGCCTCTATCCACTTGGTAAAGTAATTAGTGGCTACCAAGATCCACTTGTGCTAGCCACTAGAATGTGGATTGATCTCACCTATGAAGTCCAGGCCCCACTATTGGAAACGACCATTTGCATGTATTGGTTTCAAGGGCAGAGATTTTAGCTACTATCTCCCTGTGACCCTCTGACACTTGTCACAAGATTTGACAAAAGCACATACATCAGAAAAGAGAGTAGGCCAATAATATCCAACCCTTAGAATTTTGTGGGTTATAGTCTTCTAGTAGTGGTGACCTCCACAAATGCTAAAATGAAGTTGGTGCATGACTTCCAAAGATTGTTCTTTATCTAGACATCTCAAAAGGATTCCTGATGGATCTTTCTAATAAAGCAGATTTTTGCTTATGCAAAATTTTACTGATTTGAGCTTAAGGGCTCGAGCTTGACTTGAGCTAAGCCCTGGAGGAAGTTCTAATTTTTGCAAAACATGAACTATGTTGGAATACCATTCACATGTGGCTAAATTTTCAACCAAAGATCGACTATGATCCTGCTCTTCTATTGTTCCCTCTGTCTGCTCATCATCTAAATTTAAACCAATAAAGTTAATGCCTAACAAGTTACAATTTTCCTCAGCCATAAGCTTGGCCAAGCCTTGGCCTTTGACAAGCTTAGTGGGATTCACCTCTATGTTGAACTCAATGAATTTTGCAATCCATTTAGCTCTCTTTCCATCAATATTTGGCTGAGTTAAAACATCCTTCACTGAGGCTGAAGGAACATATGCAATAACCTTGGAATGCAGAATATATACTCTGAATGCTTTTAAAGATTTGATGAGAGCATATCCCTGTTTTTCAATAATATCATACCTCAGTTCAGCATCCCTCAAAGTTTTGCTGAAAAAGGCCATTGGATGATCTATCCCTTGATCATTTTTCTGCAATAGGACTGCTGCAAGTGTATCATAAGAAGCAAAAGAGAAAATATAAAACTCTTTGGTATAACCTGGATTGATCAGAGTACGAGCTTCCATGATAGCATGTTTGATGGCTTCAAAAGAGCATCTTGCACTATATATCCATTTTATTTCTGATCCTTTCTTCAACATAGAAGTGATGTGCTTTACCAGTTCAGCAAAGTTTGGAATAAATCTTCTGACAAAGTTAATCTTAACAAGAAAAGATTGAATGTCCTTCTTTGACCTTGGAATAGATAATTTCTAAACGGCTTCAACTCGAGTTGGATCAATTTTTACACCTTCAATGGAAACAATATGTCCTAGAATTTTACCTTCTTCAAGAGAGAATTGAGACTTCTTTGGGTTTAAAGAAATCCCAAATTGTCTACACTTGAAGGACACTCTTTTCAAATACTACAAGTGATCTTTGTGATTGCTGGAAAAGACAGTAATATCATCAAGGTAAATAAGGACAAACCTGTCCTTCTCTCCCACAAATGCTATGTCCATGGCCCTCTGAAAAGTGGCCCCAACATTCATATGTCTAAAAGGAATTTTGGAGTACATGAAAGTACCCCAAGGAGTAGTGAAGGCGGTTTTTTCTTGGTCATCGGGATGTACAGAAATCTGGTTATAACCTGAAAATCCATCTAAGAAAGACATGACTTTGGCCCCTGAAACCTTTTGCAGCAAGTGTTCCATCTTAGGCAGGGGGTAGTTATCTTTTTTAGAACATTTGTTCAAATTTCTGAAGTCAACACAAAGCTTGATTTCCCCATTCTTCTTTCTCACTATCACAAGGTTGGCTATCCACTTTGAATACCTTAGTGGAACTATGATCTTGGCATCCAAAAGCCTCTTGATTTCCTTTTCATCAAAGGCAATAAGAGAGGGCTGATAGGCCTTAATTTCTGCCTGAAAGGAATGGTGTTCTTTTCAAGGGGAACCTTATGCTAAATGATGTTGGTGTCATAGATTTTAAGATCATTATACTCCCAAGAAAAACATCAGCAAATTGCTTCATCTGGGTGCAATACTATGAACTTTGGGCAGAAGACAACTAAGTAGACAGATTTATGAACTTTGGATGAGCTTGACTTCCAATGTTATGTTTATGGACAACAGACACACTTTCTTTTTTGACAGGTTTATAAGGTACATCATTATGACCAAATAGTTTCTCTAGAGGCACTAAACCTCTTGGTATATAGTTACTTGGTAATTGAACAATATTATCCTAACCAATTTTAATATTTCAACTTGGGCTTGTTGGACTCCTCAATAGTTTCATTATCTTGGTCAATGTGCATGTCAGAAAACGCATCAATGACTTGAAGAAATCTATTAATCTCATCATCATCTTCAAATACTTTCTAGTATTTGACATTATCAGGCAGAGATGGTCTATATTTCACCTGAACTTCATAAGTCAACTTAGGAGGCAAAGGAGGAATAAACATGCTAGCAGACACAACAATTGGGAATCAGCCAGCTAGTTCATTGCTCTAGAGATATAAGAAATATTGAAATCATTGAAAGAATCCCTGAGCTTCCATACCTCATCTCTGTATGCCTTCAGCCTCTGATGCTTTTCCTACAATGTGTTGTTTACTTGCTGAATGATAAGATCTGCATCCCCAAACACTTTGAGACCTTTGATGCCCATTTCTTTAGCAACATTTAAGCCCAATATCAAGGCTTCGTATTCTGCTATGTTATTGGTGACCTAAAAATTTAGTTTGAAAGATAAATGAATGACTTCTTTTGTGGGTGACACAAGAACTACACCTGCTCCTACAGATTCCTTAGAGCAAGCTCCATCAAAGAACATATCCCAAATTGGTGTGCCCTCTTTCTCTGTGATTTGACAAACTGGTTTTCTAAGTTGCATAGAGGACAAATGGGATTCTTCAATTTGAAGAATAGATGCTCCAAAATCAGTGTCAACAGAATAAATGGGGTGATTTGTGGGATTTCTTTCATCACTGATGATGTAAGCCAAATGAGCCTCTCTATACAATCTCCTATTTTGACCTCTGAAAACGGGAACAGTAGTATAGGAAAGGTCATTCTGCAATCTTATCCCTAATCTCTTGATCCAACCTCTAGATAACAACATGCCAAATTTGGGAGGCACATCTGCTACCACAATATCCATCATCATGCTTTTCATGGGTAGCTGAGATAAGGTGATGGCTAAATCTTTGATTATTCCCAGACATTTTACTTTCCTAGAATCAAAAGAGAATAGGTCATGATAAGATTTGGTGATGTCAAGACCTAACTCATCCATGATAGCCTTGGGCATTAGATTATGACTAGCCCCTGTGTCTAGAAGGCAGTTGTGTAGAATTTTATCATGGATACTTAAAGAGACATAAAATGATGGGGAGTTTTCATCACAGTTTTCAACCATATGACTGAGAACAACAACTGGTTTGTCATCTTGTAGGTTTGCATAATTAGTAGTGGCTTGGATAGCTTTAGGTTTGAGGGCTTTGAAAATAGCTCTTTTGAAAGACTCACTCTTGGTCAGTTCTATCATAGGTATAGGTATCTTTAATTTCTGAATTTCTGCTTCAAAAATTAAGGGAGAAGAAATTTTGTCAAAGCCTCTTGCCTCATGAGGTGGAGCTTTAAGGATGATTGGATCAGCTACTGGAATTTGTTGCTTACTAGCTTGTTGTTTTGCAGGGACAACAACTTTCTGAACATGAGCTTGCTTGGCAGTATTTGTCTTACTTGCACTGATCATAAGCCTGTAGAACAGCTCCATCATCCCACTCTTGACTAATCTGGTCATTGAATAACGACTCTTTATAGGCAGCTAAGGTCAAGAAGGATGCATCACCTTTGTCTTCCAGACAATGGATTTCATCATCTCTTCATATTGCTCTTCTTCCATTACTGCAGTCTGGAAAGGTGCCTTTACCTTTTGATCTTCATTGGTGTTTC
Source organism: Pinus taeda (assembly GCA_000404065.3). Lineage (NCBI taxonomy): Eukaryota > Viridiplantae > Streptophyta > Pinopsida > Pinales > Pinaceae > Pinus > Pinus taeda. Next base: position 11,395 of record APFE031062866.1, on the reverse strand, counting down.
TGTTTCTTTGCAAAATCTGAAACAGCTCATTGTTTCTGTTGTATGGATTTGGGTTTCGAGGAGCAAAGGTATTAAGACCTCTTCCTCTTCCAGGTTGTTGATTCTCAATCTTCAATTTGGATATTTTAGAGGTTATGACTCTATCATGTTAGTAATTTTATCAATCTTAGGATCTGAAGATGATGAGGATTCATCCTTCTGTTTTCTCCTATCAACTTTTCCCTTAAGTTTTTATGTAGCCATAATATTTGATTCTACCTCCAATGCTGCATCCTGCATGTCAACCAAGGTAGCACATCTTCTCTCTCTCAACAGTAAACAAAAGTCAACATCAAAGGCATTTGCATAGGTGAGTTTTGTGGATGTAGTGGTAGGTTTCACCTCAGCTGGCATCTTATTGTACATACGGTTAAATCTTTTGTTGAAATCAGACAATGACTCACCACTTTCTCTCTTTAAATTCACAAATTCTGTATGGTAGTAGAGCAGATCTTTCTTATCTCCCCAATGCTTGAGGAAAGCATCATCTAAAGCCTCAATGTCTGCTATAGACCTTGGTGTCAATTCTCTGAACCATTTCCTAGCCTCTCCATCTAGGCTTTGAACAAAAACTCTCATCCATACATCAGCTTCACTAATATCCAAATTGTCAACATAGCTATAAAATAATTCAAGATGTTCTTCAGCTGTAATCCCCTTTGCCCCTGTAAACTTAGGCATGTACTTTTGATATTCTCCAGTAGGCATTGCACTCAAGGGAGTGGGCAATACTAATGGTCCATACCTAGCAACTATGATTCTTTCTATCTTGGTAAGTGCTTGTGGTGCTGCCATGGCTGTGGTAGATATGAAAGTACTTGAATCTTGGACAACCGAGGGTTGAGGAGGAGCTGATATGGTTAAGGGAGTATGATGGGTAGGAGGGGAAGATTTCTTTGGACTTACAATGAAAGAAGAATCTAAAGAGTAATAAGCTCTATAAAAACTAGATAAAAATTTTGCAAGGCTTTCTTCTCCTTTTAATGACAATTCTTGTATAGCAAGCTCAACAGAAGGAAGATTGGTATGAATGTAAGCTAAGTGGTGTTTAGTTTCAGACTGAGATGATTCTGAACTTGAACCTCCTTTCTGTAAAGATTTTCTTTCTTTGATGATCTTTTCAAGATCAGGTATTGGGTCAGTTGGTGGCTTCTGAGGATTTCGCTGAGTATGCCTCCTACACTGAGCCACAATTACCCAATAGAGTCACCGATAGATTCATCCCCCAACGGAGTCGCCAGATAGATGATTACAACCAAGATAGTATCAAGAATTTGTCTATCATCAAAGTTGGGTCTTTTTCGTCTCCCAGGGAAGTTGAGCTTCAATCGTCGTTCCTCGGCAGTGACGCCAATTATGTTAGCACTCCAGGAAACTCCTCTAGGTTGTAGTTCGAAGATGCCTGGTAACAAATAAATATCCCTCAATGGTTCTCTCAATTATGGGAATGTTTTTGGATCAAGTCGGATGACTGAATCAAATCTTATTCACTCAAGACATACATAAACACTCTTAGATTGACAAGCCTTTCAACTACTACTGTTCAGAGGGTTTATAAATAAGTGGATGTATGAAGAATCCTTATTGTACCAGCAGAATCATACATTAACACATATGAATGGCCAATTAAAAAAGGTAAATGAAACTTACAATTCTAATTCATCAATGCAAAGATAAGGTGACAATTATCTGGCATTAGACAAATAGGAATAACATGAATAACATATTCAGGTGCAAGCAGAGAACAGATAAGAAGATGTAAATTTGAACGAATTATAGCAAAAGAAGCTTGTATTATTAATATGAAAATGAGAAGCTTAAGATTACGAAGTATGAAAAGTCTCCAAATTCAAACCCCTTCTCATCTCTAGAGTTCTAGGATTTATAGCCATTACATCAAAGTCAAGATCCTATAAAAATGGATCTGAAACACCTAAAATAGAAAAATTAAAACAAATAGAAATAGATCCTATTTAACTGGTAAATTCTTGTACAAATGGTCTTCATAATCTTCAACAGCTGCAGATTTCTCAGGATTTGATGCATGAGGTCAAAATCTTCCCAAATCCCAAATATAACAATCAGTTACAATCAATTCCTGAAACTGTCTGCCACAAAAATTGGGCCAGACTATTGAAAAACTGGGGCTTAGAGATGGATTTGGTTCTCCACATCTGTGACACCTGTGTATGAACCCAAAGAGGTTATTTTTATTTGACATGTTAGACACAAAATCCTTCGACTGTTTCTCAAAATGATCCTCCAGTCACTCAGAATCATCATTTGAAAATGATGACTCAACACAGTAGAAATGCCACATTTATGAAAACGCTGCCTCATCTTGTGGGGGACTTTTGACTGCCTTCTTGAGCTCTAAATTTAGATCTGAAAGTACCATTATATAGCTTAATATGTATAGTTGTCAATAAACTATTTGAGCGTGTAAAATGGCCTCTCCACGGCTGAGAAAATTGAGTTTTCCCAAAGCAGTTTATCGTTTGAAAAACCTGTGATTTCAGTAGCTAAGAGGTCTGCTGAGAATGCGGGTTAGCTATCGAAAGTTGATTTTTCAAAAATGAGCTGACTAGAAAATTTATTAACATGATTACAAGCTTAAGACTCAATGAAATGAGTCTAAAAATTAAATAAAACTCTTTCCTAAAAAGACCTTCTATCACCTAATGAAATAAAATTGACAATTTTATTTCAGGAGATAACAATGATGGTTATGGAAGACTTATGGCTGGTGAATGGTGGACTGTGCATAGACTTGAGCAATAGTTAACAGAGGTGGCTCCCCCCTATTTTTTCTTTTTTACCTCCACCACATGAGTCTACTCTAGCCAATGAAGTGTCGACATGTGGCATGTACTAAGTGTACCCTTTAATCGAATTCCAAATGGACCCCCTAACGTAAGCGAGTGATGATGTGGCCCTCCAAAGTGGATGCAAAGGTGGCAACACTAGATTTCTTATAGGTGGACACACAATTTTGGTGACAAGTGGCAATATGAGACTAATGCATAAGTACACATGGCTAATGATGTGGACATACACATGATTGATGATATGGTAGTATGGTAGGGTGCCACGTGGCATGTTCAATGAAAATTTTTGGATGGACAATTGAGGAAAATCTAAGTGACACATGGCACCACTTAGAGAGAGCCACATGGCATGATTACATCATGTTGATGTCAACATATGATTGACGATATGCCCCTGAGGACTAGGTCACATGGCAGGGTCATATGGAGGAAAAGGGTGAGCCTAAGAGGCTACCCTGGTCATGGATTAAGTGTTAAAACCAATCATATGTAAGTCCGAATATCAACCCCACTTAAATCAACACTGGATTCGTGGCCAAATGACAACTTAGGAACTTAGTATTCGACCCTCAAGAAAATATTAGGCAGAATCATGTCAACTAAGTTACATGCTAAAGAGCTCAGGTTGTAGATAACTTGTGAAAACAAATGGAAAGAGAAAGCCAACATATAATAAATAATGTATGACACTTGGTTGGCAAATTGCATCATAGAAGAAAAAATTTCTCCTATGGTTACCCATACATGTGGGTATGTAACATGCCCCAATATGCCATAATCCTTAAGGTCCAAAGGAAGCAAATCTCCTACTAGCCTAATTGTTATATACCTAGGGGGGGTAATATGGGGTACAAAGGGAGGTACCCAAGGTAATAATGTAATAATGGGATGGGCCATAGTAATAAATAAGGTGGTTAACCCATTCAATGTAAGGGACCACAGTAGTTAGTAATAGTATTGGGCCATGGTATTAGTTTGATGGATAGGAACCATGGTAATGGCCCATGGTATTGTATGTAGTGGGCCTATATAAGCTAGAGACTCCACCATGGAGGGATGTGAAGAATAAGTCAAGGATTATTGATGAATAGCATAGGCTTGTGGAGTGTTCTCCTTCCTTAAGGAGTGAATGTAGGTGTTGCCTACCTTAAGGGTTTGATAATCAATAAATGAATCATTTCTATCCATTTCTTATCTTATTATTTGGGTATATTGCATGTCTATATTTTTTAATCAGATTATAATCAAGTGTATCAGATCTATTAAAGTGGTATAGAGCCCCTTTCTGGGCAAAAAAGGGGAGAATTTTTTTTTTTTTTTTTTTTTTGCAGCATTTCGTGGGTGGCAAGTTTGCAGATCAGATATGTACGTTTTGATACAATATCTGCAAAATCTAATTGCAAATCTGGATTCTATGTGAAAAAATACCCGATTTCAAAAACAAAATCGGTCGAAGCGGAGTCCGGATGAAGGAGATATTGCTGATTTAAAAATCAGTGGGGTTGTAGATAATATGTCCGGGCAGCAAGTTTGCGGCATAGATCTGGACGTCCTGGTGCAAGATCTATAAAATCTAATTATAGATCTGGATTCTGTGTGAAAAAACACTCAATTTCAGAGAAAAAAAAAATCAGTCGAATCGGAGTCCGGATGAGGGAGATATCGCTGATTTAAAAACAACGTTTTTTTCAGAAATTTTGGTGACGACGGGAGAGTAGCAGCGCAGATCTGAAATTCTAGTGCCTGGATCAAGATTTCTATCACATGGGAAGATGCAGAATGATTGTTCCATTTCTGAAAATAGGTCATAATAGGGATTCTGAGCAATATTGACTAAACTGTGACAATTTCAAATTTTCACCAATTTTTTTGTGATGGATCAGAAATTGAAGGACTTGTATAAATTTGATGGCTCTCATCCAGCCAAATGGTTAGCAAAAATGGAGAAATATTTCAAATTGGATTACGTCTATGATGATGACACTCAGCTTATGATGGGGAGCATATACTTGGACAATGAAAGACGACAATGGTGGCAAGGGCATCAACGTGGCTATGGAAGGTTCTTGACTTGGGACGCCTTCAAAAAAGCTCTTATAGACCACTTTGACCGTAAAATTCTTGTGGATAAGCTCACACAGACAGACACACAGCCTAGCAAAGATTTTATTTTTACAGGAAAGAAGGAAACCAAGGAACCTAAAGGGTTATTTTCTGCTG
>APFE031062862.1:0-12924 GCA_000404065.3 Pinus taeda | reverse complement strand
GAAAAGGTCTGAGTACTTCATTCATTAATCTCATGAAAGTAGCAGGAGCATTGGTCAAGCCAATAGGCATAACCAACCACTCATACAATCCCTGCTTTGTTTTGAAAGTAGTCTTTTGTGCATCTTACTCCGCAACTATGACCCAATGGTATCCACTGTGCAAATCCAGCTTGGTGAAATAAAGAACTTCCTTTAATTGATCCAAAAGATCATCTCTGCGAGGAAGGGGATAACGATTTTTGATTGTTATCTTATTCAGTTCTTGGTAGTCAATGCACATTCTCCACGAGCCATCTTTCTTTCTCACCAAAATGATTGGTGACCCACATGGTGATGTGCTAGGCCTGATGAACCCTTTCTTGAGCAACTCCTGCACCTGCAACTTAGGCAATGGAAGTTACATTTTGCTGCAAAATAATATAATGTACTATTTCCTTTTTGGGTGGCAGACCTTTGGGTTACTGAAACAAAATATCATACTCTGAAACAATGTTTTCTATATCATCTTGCTGCTGAGCATTACAACCCTCAAATACATTGGTTTTATTAGGTTTCTTTTCCTTTACAACCATTGGTAAGAATTGTTTGCATGAATTTATCATTCTTTTCATCTACCCAAAATTTATGAGAGTATAATTATTCTTGAGCTTATGAGTTCTTACAAAGTATTTGATTCCATCTTTAACAAGTATATACTTGTTCTCAGCTCTATAGAAAATAATCTTTCTATCATACAAGTAAGGACCTTCTAAAACAACTCCACATATAGCGAAGGGAATTATGTCTAACTCAACCTCATTTACAAAAGTTGACCCAAAAGAAAACTTGAGTTTGTACTGTCTAGTCACTTGTAGTTGTGTTTTATCCTTCAACCATCCTAATGGGTATGGTTTTTTGTGAGGTTTAGTTTCTAATCCCAATTTCTTTACAATTGCTTGAGAAATCAAATTTACTTGTGAACTACTATCAAACAAAGTATCAATCTTTTGATGTTTGGAAATAACTCGAATATGGAAAAGCTCATGTCTTTTCCTCTAATATTCTTCATCAATAATAGTTTGAGCAGAATTACTAGTAGTTGCTTCAAAATTATTACCCTTTATACCTGTGGCTGAAATGATTGTTTCATCTCCTGAATCTGACCGCAAATCTTTTTGAATAGTTGCAGCAGTCTTCTTCTTCTTGCCCTTGGACTTCTTAGGTCTCGGCTCTAGATGAAGAATCCAACAGTGCTCATCATCATGCCCCTCCTTTTACAGTGAGTGCATGAATCTTTGCCTTTTTGTGTAGTGTTAGCCTTCATTACTTTGCACTTCTACTTTCTTTTCTCCTTTCTCTTGCTTACAGTGGGTTGGGATGGTCCCCCAACTTCTGGATTTCCATTATTTCCTCTAGCTTCTAGATGAGTAGCTTGTACAGATACCTCGTCTATACTAGTGGGATTAAACATGAGGATGACATGCCTCATGTAGTTATGTAGACCACCAATGTACTTCAACAAAATCTCTGATGAGTCTAATGAGATACCCAACATCAATGCTCTCTTTCTGAACTCTTGAGTATACCCTTGCACACTTTTCCATTTCAACTGCTGACGAGTTTTCCAACTCATCATGGCTTGTTGCATGTACAAAAATGGATAGAACTGATTTTTGACTGCAGCAACAAATTGACTCCAGACCGAGATGGTCTTAAAATGTTTCTCAATATTAGCTTAGGTTCTGCCTTCCCACCAAACCAAGGAAGTGCCTCCTAGGCATACGCTTACCAGCTGAATTCTACTCTTGTCTAAGTTGATATTCTCCACTCTACAATACACATCAATTTGTCAAATCCAATTGTCCAACTTTTCAACATTTAGCTCTCCATAATATATAGGCAAATTAAATTTAACATCTAGCTTAATCAAAAATGCTTTCTTATTATGCACAGGGCTATTAGGTGGTGTGAGAAAGCTTTTCTCTTTCCCCTTTCCTTTTGAGTGGTCATGGGAATGAGACTCATCTTCTTCTTTATCTTGTTTAGAACCTGATGAATCTCCATCCTTATGCTTTCTAAAGTCCTTATGCATTTCTTCTACCATAGAATTTATATCTAGGAAACTCTCTATGAATTGAGGGTCTGGCCCCATAGAACCTTTCTCTAACATTGTCTTCCGAGGATAGACTTTCCCAATTTCAGGATTAGTTTCAACCAGATCTCCTCCTAATTTGAGATTTGATCTCGTGAGCATTCAATAGCTAAACCAACACAAGCTTGTCTAACCTTATAGCCTAGAGCTCTGATACCACTTGATCTGATATTCACCCTGTGGGTGACATCAATTGAAGATTTATTAAACAAAGGTATTACAGACTCATGTGCTTGTGTGTATTCTGTGTTATTGAAGCAACGGATTGATCAAATTTCTAATACACAGACAAAAAGATGGAAAGACAGCAGAGAAATACAGTAAGAAAATACAAAGACACAAGAATTTTTAATAAGGAGTTCACCCTATTCTTCAGGGTTACATCTTCGGTCCATCTTTCAGCTGTGGCCTTGTTTTATTGTGCCTTTAAGCAGACAATTACAATACAGGGACTCAATGTGAGTTCTCCTGAAGTAGGTTTTGCTTGGCAGGGTGGTTTTTGGACCCACACCACTGGAGTACATAGACTCTTCTTCTTCCTACCAGATTTGTGACCTTATAGTCTACAGTGGCAAGATCTAGGTGTGGTCCTCAATCCAGATAGATTCCTCTATGGGATGGCTTGAATCTCTCAAGCCCTCTGGTGCTCGATGCTACAACTGGTTAGCTTGGCCCTCTGTCTCTTTCTGCTTTTGCTTTACCATGGCAATCGAATGGATTCCAAATCTTTACAAATCACGATGTATTCCTTCATCAATTCCACTTCCTCCATCAGGCTTGATCTCAGTTGTTTGATCTGGATCTCCCAGATCCAACGTCATATGCACATCATGTGTGGTTGACTTGCTCGACCGATAATGTGTGATCAATGATGGTTTTCTCTCACCTTCACTTTCCATGCATCGATTGTTGAGTGGGATCACTCTACCTCCATCCAAAACTGCTTACCATTTGAGGGCGCCCAAATCAATACCACCTTTTCCTAAAGTGCATGTATTGCCTTCGTATGTTTAGCACTTTTTTCCTCTTCTACCCACAGTTCTCTAGTTCGCCATGTGTCTAAGTGCTCGTGATTCCACCATTTCAGCCCTGTTTTCCCAACGATGTGCAGTTGCATCAAAATCCACCTCCTTTTCCCCATCTAGGGCTCCCAGGGGCTACTTTGAACTACTGCTCACTCTCCATGGGCCTCGGTGAGCGCGTTTTGACCGAGGTCCTCGTCGTTCCACTTTGGCTACCATTGCCACTGGTTCAGGGGTGTTTTTGGTCGTTGTTGTAAGTTCTTAGAGATTTGTCCTGACCTAATACAGTCATGGTTCTTTGACAATCTTTTATGGATCCAATTCAGATCATCCACACCTCTTTGAAATTTTCGGTGGATGCTTTTCTTTTGTCCATGTTTGACGGATGCTTCTGGTTGTTTCTATTTTTTGGTGGTTCTTTCCATTAATGCTTGCTTTCTTCCCTTTCAAACAAACATCTTTCCAACACGCATATTCCCAATAAGGCTTCAATTCATGCTTTTACCATTTTTTATTTATTCCATTTCGTTAGTCACATTATTATGGATTTGACATTTAGAATTTGGTCTGGATTTAATTTTCATTTTAATATTTTATTTATTTTTGACGATGTTCGAAACAAGGTGTTCAAAACACTCAAGAGTTTGTCTAACATATCATATTATGTTATTTATTTTGAACTTTATCTAATAGTTATATAAATTTATTGGATATTAATATCATTTTTGCTTTTTAAATTGCAAACGAATATGTATGTAGTGTAGCTTCTTGACAAATTTGCAAAACGGTTTTAAGAAGTTTTAAAAAAGGTAAGTGAAAATATGTGTGTCCTAATCTTTACAATGAAAGGCAAGGTCTTTGATCCTGTTAGGAATTAGTGTAGCCATATAAACAAAATGGCTAGTAAACTAAGATGAACATCAAAACACTTACCTCATGATATATTTCATATTACCATGACTAAAAAAAATCATGAAGATCTCAAAACTCTACCGAGGATGAAAATTAATTATGAAGGGGGAATGCATATATCAAAATTCTAACCGACATGAAAATTACTTATGAAGTTGATAGCTTACAGATTGTCAATAATGCGAAAGCTAAAATTCAAGACAAGGAATTGCTCCAGATCATCAAAGGTTGATCTTCGCTAGGCATGATCTTGAAGATGATGGAAGCGTAGTTGATTATAATATTTGGAAGAATGCACCCTTCTTCTTGTCCTTCATATCCCAAGTAATATGTAGGCCTTTGTGAAATTTTTGATTTGTGACACTATCATAGTTGATGTTAAGAGCTCTGATGTAAATGCTAAAACTCAAGATAAGGAAGGAATTTTGCTATATTAGCAAAGGTTGATCGTCATTGGGATAAGAAACCTTAGGATAGGACATTTAGAGCTTTATTCTAAAGCAATTGACTCTGCCCCTAGTTCTTTTTCTATGTGGTGGTATGCAAAAATTTCTCAATAACTTGAACTTGAGTGTTAGAAATAATTGACGATAATAAGGAAATTATTTTAGATGAGGATGGAATTCCTCCATATTTAGAGGTTGATCTTTATTGAGAATAAGGACAACTCCTATAAGTAAGGGAAAGATTATCACCTTAAAAATGGTACAAAACCTATATTTAATGAGGTTGGCACCATTTTCACAAATAGTAGTAGCAATGATGTTCAAGAGAAGCATCGTCATCTTATTAATGCATATTATACAGAATTTGGTTCATATTCTGTCCATTTTCATTTTCTACTTATTTTAAGACGTCAATAATTTTCATTTCAACTATTCAATTTGGTTTATTGATCCTTTTCCTTTTCCATTCAAAATATTTTCTCAAATTAATCACTTATTATGGCTCACTTGTATCTCCGTCTATAGTCTCGTTATGCGAAGTTGTCTAATTGTTGTAATTATTTGGAGGCTTTTTGTCCTTCTATGTCTTCCACAAATTTTTTCTATCTATTATTAGAGTAGGATTGTTGTCCATTTTGCTTAACTAGGAAAGAAATTTCATAAGTTCTTTTAGAAATGTAATTAAATATTGTCTATGAAACCTAATGTAGTTGGATTTGAGATTTAGTGGCATACGAGGGACTTGGGTGGTGGAAATTCTTTTAACCAATTTATGTCAACTACAAGTCTATATATTTTTATTATAAATTAAAAGAAAAAAACCATAAAAAAAAAGAAAAAGCTATAAAATAAATGATGACTATTATAAAACAATAAAAAATAGAATTCCTCTTCGGGCCCTTTGGCTGGCTCAATCCAATTCTCATAATTGTATTAAGCCTGCAGACGGGCCCGCAACCCTCGGGGAGCAAAGGCGCACGTATCTCTACCTACACAAGGCCATGCCTCGCCAAGCCCCTAGGCAGGCTCCATCGACGCTCCGCTAGCCCTAGGTCGTACCGCCTTCAACCACTGGGCAAGGCTCCATCTGATTCATAACATCGGATGAGCCCCTCACTCGATTCTCGCGATCAAGTTGAGGCCACCAAGAAGCCCAAAAAAGGTTTTTTTTTTTTTTTTTTTTTTTTTTTATATATATATTTCCTATAGTTGATTTTATTTTTTTTTATATATAATTTAATTATTTCACCCATTGATTGGTTTCTTTTATTATAATTTTTTTTTAATTATTTTTATTTTTTAAAATTTTTATATTTATACAAACAAATTTTTTTATTTTCTTTTAAATTTATTTTTTCAATTTATTTTTCTTTTTAATTGGATTTTTTTATAACTTAATTGTATTTTTTATTTTTAAATTTTTTATATGTAAGGTTTTATTTATTCCTTTAATTCTATGTTTAATTTTTTTACTTAAAATAAATTTTTTTTGAATTTTTTATTTTCAAATATCATTTTTTATACAAAATTCATAAAATTTGTTATTTATCCTCTCTTTTTTATTCAAATTTTCAACAACCTTTTTTTAATGTGGGTTTTTAGGGAAAATGTACTAAAATACATATTTCTTTAATTATATCTATATGCAAAACGTGTATTTTTTGTGGAGTTTTTTAATTATTATTTTTTGGTGACAATTATTTTTTGTGTATTGAAATACTAATTAACGATATATAAATATAAAAAAATTCATAATCTCAAAATATTTTTATTTTATTTTTTTTTAAACTTCGCAAAAAGATTAAAATTTTCATTGTAAAAAAATAGTGCAAAGGAAAACAAAACAAGAAATTGAAAAGCCTTAAAAATCAAATATCTAAGGGTGAAAAACATGAAGAGGAATAAGAAAATTTAAAAAATGGTTAAATAATCAACATTTAAAAAAAAAGTCCAGACCTAATACATTAGAAAATTTAAAATGTAAAAAATAAGTCCTTAAAGAAACGGGGTGATGCCACATCAACACTTTTCAAAACTAATATGAAAATCACTGACATTTAAAAACATGATCCATAAGAAGATTTAAAGCATCAATACTTTCCAAAATCGGTTCATTTTTTTGCTACATCAAAAAAATAGATACTCGTATTTGTTCCCGTTTCAAAGTTTCCATTGTTAAGATTATTATTATATATGCTTTCAAACTTTTTGGAGGTGCTTTTTGAATGTGATTATATTTGTTGTTATGGGGTTTTCTTTGTCTTGTTTGTTAGGTTGTTTCTTTTTTCTAAAAAGTTGAAAATAAATTGATGAATACAGGAATATAATTAAATTAACAGTTCTCGACATTCTTCGGTGTCCTAAAACGCATAACTAAGTTAATTGTATGGATTTGTTATATATTGGTGGTTATTGTTGTGCTTTAGGGTTCAAGAGAATCAATTACAGGTATTGTAATGAGATCCGTTTGGATAGAAAAGTCAACTAGAAAATTGACTGCTAGATACGGTCCAATATCGAGATTGTCCATTGGGAGATTTAGAAGCATCAATTATACAAAGTTCATCAAACATTGTTAGAGGCGATCATGTATTAAATGAGTTGAATGAGAAGCTAGAAAATTGTGCTCATGGAAAGGCCATTGTAAGAGACTTCAGAGTGGGTATAAATTTCGAGGAGGACCAGTCACACAGATGTGACATGTTGATTTTAAATTATCAATTTTATTATAATCTTTGTAATGATATAGATGTAATCATTAAATTGGGGATTTGGAATGATTCTTACATTAGTAAATAGGTATGATTGAGTTGCTGGTTGTTGGAGTTTTGTTGAGATATATTTTGAACAATATTCTCATTATTTGGAATTTGTTGGGTTCCATGGGCAATATTTATCTAGCCTATAATTTGGCTTGGAAATGAACAATATATGAATTTTTTTGTGTGCACTATGTCTATTCCTCATATTTCCTTGTTCTAGGTTATAAAAACATTTGATAGGCTATAGAAAATTTTTTGGACGATGAATTAGATTAAATGAAAAGATTGATAGGCTATAAAAATGAATTTGACACAATTCTAAATATTTTTATCAATTAAATGTTCTTCTAGATAGCTCTCAAATTAAAATATAATTTTTTTTCTTGTATTAGCTAATTTCTTAAAAAACTTTATAGATGTATTATTGATTCATACTCGAGTTTTGGGAACCTTACTTTTCCTAAGAGCATTAACTCACATTCCCATTTAAGATATTTTCACCACGTGATGATATATTTTATTAAAAATGTAAAACTTATATATCATCATTAAAAGTTACTACTACTAATACACACACATATATGATATGGGCTACATATAAAACTAATTATCCAAACTTATTATTGGAGGATGGGATATTACTACATCATTAGAGTTACTAAACGCACACTTAAGTTGTTAATCCTCAAACACCTAATTGTATTTCTAAAATTATTATTTTGTTAAGTTATTAGCTTAAAATTAATTTTCTGAATTATTTTGCATTATGTTAGGATGTTATATAATAAAATTAACATAAATTCATCTTAGCTTTAAGTTCACTTAGGTAGTAATATGAACCAAAAAATTGGTGACCAAATGTGATACCATCATTTCATTACTAAATGTTCATATCTATTTTTAATAAGGGAAGTATGTATCAAAAGCTTCATAGGAATATGGAAATTGGGTGTGGAAGGAGTATACTTCAAGTGACAAAGACTCATATTGTGTTTCTGGCTGCGGTCATTTCAAATCTCTGGATACATGCTCTACTATGTGAAAATTGTGAAAGAAAGTTGTATAAATGAGCTCTATTGGGTGGTCCCATAGTTTTTTGGTTGGAAAAAAAATATTAAAATTTGGTCAAATGATCTTAGCTCAAGTAGTTAGGTGAAGAATTGATTTCTTGAGTAGAGCAGCTTATATTTTCTAGAGACATGTTCTACTTGGTTTATTTGTAGAATTTTTGAAATATTTCTATCTTGTTTAGTAGACAAAGCAAATATTTCAAAGTTATTGATTCCCTAATTTTGTTTTTATTTAAGAAAGAGAAAACAAAAATATTACATGTGGATTTGGTTGGTCATCTAGTGAACAATCAATTTATGTAGTCCACACAAAAAAACATATGAAAATTTATAACAAAGTTTATTTTCCACTTTATATGATTTATTATTATAGTAAGGAATCAGAAGTTGTTGACGAGGATATCTTATACCATTTCTTGGTGTCATATGAATATCAACAGAGAAAATAATATGAAAAGTGTGTCAAATGATCCTAGCTCAACTAGTTAGGTGAACAATTTTTTTCTCAATATCAATTCCTTCAATTCTCTGGAGACATGTTGTAATTAGTTTGTTTGTGGAATTTTTGAAATAGTTTTGTCCTGTGTAACAACATAAGAAAATATTTTGAAGTTCTTTATTCTCTAATTTTGTTTTAGCTTAAGTAAAAAAGAACTAGTTAGGTGAACAATTTTTTTCTCAATATCGATGCCTTCAATTCTCTCTAGACATGTTGTAATTAGTTTGTTTGTAGAATTTTTGAAATAGTTTTGTCGTGTGTAACAACATAAGAAAATATTTTGAAGTTCTTTATTCTCTAATTTTGTTTTAGCTTAAGTAAAAAAGAAAAAATTCTTACAAGGCGATTTCGTTGATCCTCTACTAATGATTAATTTTATGTAGTGCACATTTAAAAACATATGAACATTTATAATACTATTTTTTTCACTTGCCATGAATTGTTATTATAGTAGGAATTTAAAGTTGTTGAGGTAAATATCAAAGGAGAGTTCTTGTCATCATATTAATCTCAAGAAAATCATAAATAATGTCAAGGAAAATCCTTTTACTTACCAATATTTTCCTACATATATGTTTAAATGTGTCTGTCCCCATAGTGGAATTTGTGTATCTATGTGGTATCAAAATATTTTGAAAAAATATTGCTTTGAAATTCTATTCATCGCTATATCGACCAAAATCAAAACTGGAAACAATATAAACATGCACAAGAAATAAATGTAGGCTAATAAGTCACTAGCATTTTCCCCACCTAGTATATGCTATTTTTTTCCCAATCCTTTTACCTAGTAGCAAAAGAGGTAAAAGCTCTAAGATCATCAGGTAAGCTTTAGAATATCATGGGCCCAAGTTTTGGAGGTTATATGAAACCTTTTTATAAGGAAAGTTAGTTTTGTGAAGAAGGTACAAAGATGTGAATGTAACTTGATAAAATTGTTGGTTTATGTATCAATCAATAAATTTTCCATTTAAAAAGGATAATAACATTGTAGGTTCTACATTTTATATTACAATAGATCTTTATCTCCTTTTCCTAAAAAATTATAGACCAAAAGATATTTAACTTTCTAGCTGCACATGATAGGGAGATTGTAATTACTTTTACTATTATCTCTACATATACAAAGACCTTGACCTCAAGAATATCGATATGTTTGGGAATACTAGGTTGGTTTCTAAAATTTTGTATTATGTATATTGGGGTTTTCATATTTTAATTTAGAAAACATTCTTTTCCTACTACACAATGTTTGATAATTTTCTGAAAGGAAAGTCATATATATATATGTGTGTGTGTGTGTGTGTGTGTGTGTGTGTGTGTGTGTGGGTTGTCATGTATATATGGGAAAACATAATCCCTTTTTCCATAAACATGTAATGATTATATCTGTGTACTAGAGAATGGACTACAGTAGCATCACTAAATTCATTGAAAATTAAACATCCAATATTGTTGTCTCTAATAGGAAAAATGTTTCAAAGCTTTTGTGGTGTTAACATAATTATTTTGTTATGTAGTTGGCTAAAGAAAATATTAAGTATAATTGGTGACATAATGTAAAAATTACATTGAGGATATTTCACATATTATTATATTTTCAATAATTTTGGAAAGCTCTAATTTTCTAGTTGATGTGTTTCATATTTATAGATAGTTTTAAAAACAATTATGCACCATGATGAAATAAATGTCAATAATTTGCTATTTCACAATTAAATTAAAATTTATAAATCTCAATGATTTGTCAATTCACAATTAAATTAACATTTATAAGTAAAGGGAATATCAAAGTAAATTTTAGTTTAGTTTAGATGTTTTTTAGTGGTTTAGTTTTAGTGTTATTTTAGTGATTAAATTAAATTTATATATGTAAAAAAAATATAACATTATTACGATTCAATCCCAATAAAATTGCCAAAATCAAAAGGAAAAGGGGCATGCTTAAAAAGGAAAGTAAAATGAAGCAAATAAAGAAAACGATTCATATGCATGACCGTATAAATATTCGGGAGAATTATTTACAATAATTTCACTACAGCTCCAATGTAATCGAAATGGGGTAATGTCGACATAACTTCCCTACAGATTGCATCGGCCTTTTTCGAGTACCATCATCTGTTAACACGACCATGAACCAACAATTCTGGAGGGCAGAATACCTGGCCAGTTTGAAATGTCGTTTGAAATGGCAATCAAAGATTTCAAATTTCCGAAGTAACCGTTGCGATGTGCATGTAATGCGAAAAAGGCCAATAACGATGTAAGTTCCATTAAGCACGTCGATTATGTGGTCCCCGCTCCCTCCCTGCGCATGCCTACAAAATCGTCACACAATCAAGTAGTTCATTCCATCACTCCACATCCTTATCAAACTTCCGTTTCTTGTTATTCCGACATGTAGAATGCCTTTCTTGTTATTCCGATGTGCAGAATGGTTTGGAAGTTCCAGTAACTGATTTTAAATTTCCTAACGTTCGATGAGTGCCTCATTTGTCTATAAAACCACATACAGTTTTAAAGCATTCATTTCATTACTCTCATATCTTTGGCACTCTGAATTGTAGGTGGGTCGTGTGGATGGCCGATCTCTGTATATTTGTTGTGTGTTTTTATATAGGTGATGTCTATAGTTTCTCTGTGGTTTCTGTTGCTCATAGGCTATCCGAAAGCTTTGGATGAATGCAGACGAAGCTTTTCTTCCATGGAAAAATCTGTTATGATTTCATTCCTGTTATGCTAAACTTTTCTCCACTCAGATTTGAGCTTTCACCTCAGATTTCATGGAAGGAAACATATGTTTTGTGTTTTTTAGTATTTTGTTTCGAAATTTTCGTGTAAGCTTAATTGATTTTTTATGTGTTATTAAATTTTATTGTCTACCCAGGTAGCTGCGGTTGCATACGTTCATCCTTGGAGAATTGTGACAAACAGAGTTGGTCCGACCCTCTATTAATCATAACAGGTAAATAGATATGCAATTACCATTCATACTTTAGATTTTCTATAATAACAATAACAAATATAATGCTTATGTGTACCATATCATATTTTCAGTGTTTTCGTCTGTGTTTCTCACCTTTCTATATTATTTTTATTCCTCAATTTTTCTATGTTTACTGTTGCTTTGTGTTGCTACTTCTATGCATTTATCTTATTCCTAAAATTCTGTGTTGATCGTTGCTTTGTGTTACTATTTCTTTGAACATTATGCCTCGCTTAAAACCACCGAAATTTCTCTTTCTATGTTAGGAACACGCAGTTTAGAGTCTCAGGGTTATACTGTACCAATCTCTTTCTATGTTATATGTTTTCATTTATATTTTTCTTTAGGTTTGCCGTACAAATCTGAGACAAGCTACGTCCATGAATATGAGCAACTTACATCCTTCAGTGTATAAATGGGACGTTATAAACTTACATTCTTCAGTGTATAAATGGGACGTTGTAAACTTAGGCACCTCTTGTTTTTGTCATAAACTCTTCTTGAGTTCAGCTTTTAAGAGCGTCAAAGCCGTATAACTCTTCTTGAGTTCACCTTGCAATATAACAACACATTGTTAAAATAAACTGAAATACATTTCATATTAACCGTTTAGGGTAAAGAAAGAATCATATGCCGTGAATATGAGTAGCTTACATGCCAGAGAGTATAAATGGGAGGTGCAAACCCGACAAAACTTTTATTTTTTTTACAAACTCTTCTCCAGTCCAGATTTTAAAGGACTTTTTAAATGGTTTACACAAAAAATATTTGCATATTTTATATAAAAAAAATTAAATTCGCGATGACATATTAGGGATGATACTTTAGAAAAGATGTTTTTTAATATTACAAAGACAATGATAATTGTTTTTAAATATATTATCATTTATCTCTTATAATTTTAATATGCTTTATTGTTTTATATATCATAGATGTTACAAGGAAGACGAGAAGGAGGCAAAGGGAGGAGGAGGAGGAGGATATCGTTTATAATTTTAATGTGTTTTATAGTTTTATATATTATAGATGTTACCAGGAAGACGAGAAGGAGGGAAGGGGAGCGGCAGGGGGAGGGGGAGGATGAGGAGGAGGGGGG
>APFE031062851.1:345007-465061 GCA_000404065.3 Pinus taeda | reverse complement strand
TTTGACTCCCAGATCCCATGTGTACCATGCCCATCCTTATAGTCTTCCCTCAGTCTACTGAAGGTCTGCAAGAAGTCCTTGTTTCCTTCAAAGTCTCCAATGAGACCATCCTTGTCTACTAATGTCAAGGCCTCCAGTTCCTTATTTGTTTGACTTTGTGAGGCCACACTGATGGATGAGGTTGCAGGAGATGCCATGATAGAAGCTAATCTGTAGAGATAGGGGCAATGGTTTTGACAAGTTCTCAAAGAGTTTAGCTGCAGGTCAACTATTGACACAGTGAGGTGTCCTTCCTTTAGTGGATAATGCAAGCTGGCTTTTGTGTTTTGCTGTGAAATTCACAGGGATGTGAGTTGTTAATGAGAGATTGCAGAGCTAGTGAGGCTTCTTTGGTATGACAACAGGTGGCCTGTACTTGGCAAAAGGGAACAATGCTTAGTACCTCGGGGGGAATTTCGGGGTCTTTAGCCCGCGAAACGAGAACTCTTCTGTCGAATTGGGGTTTAGGTGTGCTGCAGATTACTTGGGTTCACTTTGTGTGACAGGCAGAGCTGAATTCCAAGAGTTTAGCTGGTGCTTAATGGTGAATTTTTACAGAGAATTGAAATGCTTGGGCAAAGTAGGAAACCGGCTAAATACCTGGAAAAACTAGCTTGGATGCTTGCGAGCCGGGCTGTGGAGGCTTAGCACAGTCAAATTGTGGACTTGCAACGGTTGAAATCTTTGAATTTGTTGGCTGGAAGAAAAATTTCGTGGCAGCTGGTTGTCAACGGCTCCTTCTTTTACGCATGAAAATGATTTAAAACGGCTCATTTGGCCGTTTATAACGTTGAATTTCGGAAAAAGCCGCTATTGGCGCTTTTCTGCCGATGACGTCAGCATGACGTCATGGTGGGCCCATAGTACGGCGGTGACGTGGCGCTGACGTGAGAACCAGGGTGGCAGGACACGGTGGCGGGCTGATGTGGTGGCAGGGCTGCGTGGAGGGCCACGGGGCGCGGGGGTGGACAAAGGTAAGGTGACGTCAGGATGGCGTTAGAGTGACGTAGGAGGGAGAGCGGTAAGCTGGATGGTGGTAAGCCGGTTCCCCGCACCACCTTTGGGGCAAAGGCGGTATCGGGGAGAGGGCTCCGAACAACCCCAGCGCCCGGCACGCGTCCTTGTACGGGCCCAAAACCATTTTCCCCGGACGCTAAAGGTCGGCAGATCGGGGAGTAAGATTTACTGCCCACCTTTGGATCTAATCGGCGGAGATCGGACGGCTGGCGGGTCCTCCGACGGGTCGTGTAGGTTGGGAAGGGGCCCGCCATGTAATTAAAATATTTGGGCGGGGAACTTTGGGTTTTATGGTTTTTTTTCGGGTTTTATCATATTTTGAAAAAAGGGTTATGGGTAGGAGGGGTTTTATTATGACCTTTCTTTGCGAATGAGGGTTATATGAACAAAATGACATGGAATGGGAAAAGAGATGACCTGGGAGGTTCATCAAAGTGACCAGGTGTCACTTTGATTCCTTTTTGAACAGACCATATGGCTATAATGCCAAGGGGAGGGATATTTATACAAATTTTGGGGTTTATACACCGTGGTGTTAATACTAGTAGGGAAGGGTAAGATAGGGGAATTACATAATAGGATTAACTGTTAATGTGGGGGGAAAATATGGATGAGGATCAGTACAACCAAGTTTTCTTGAAAATAACTTAGTGTAAAGAGTAGATCAAAATGAAAAGACTTTTTGCACAAGAAATGTGGCTTTTAAGGCCATAAGAACATCACAAAGCCATAAGCTTCTCTGCTCTACACAACTTGAGAAAGGGTGTTAATAATGAGTTATATACAAATGAAAACAGGGAAATTAGTCATGGTCCAGTGTGTTGCTTTTCCTGTAGATGATTAGCAACTTTGGTCTTGAAAGAAACACCACTTCTGCAACCCCATCTACCTACCCAACTATTTTGCCTAACATTTTTATTTCTTCTTGTAGGGTGCACTTAGGCTAGCAAACCCTTTAAGTGCCTTTTCTTTTACATTGGCTTTTTTGCTTTCATTTCCTATCTAAGGCTACCCTTATTCCTTCCAAGGCCCCAGATTAAGCAGTTGGGAACCTTAGCTTCTCTACCTAGCTACTGATCTGCCAAGATTAAACAGTTTGGACAGATTTCTTTCTCTATTCTACAACATAAATTGAAAACATGGCATGATCCAGTTTAGACTGTTGGGTCATCCATACAACTTTTGTGAATATGCAGGCCTATATACACCTTCTCTTTTCTTGCAAATATGGAACCTTTGTAACAGCAAAAATGGAGCATATTTGGCCCTTATATTTACCAATCATGAGATATGAAACCTATTGGTATAGGTATCCAACAGGTGGAATGAGGGGGGGTTGCGTTAACAAATTCTACCATTTCTTCTGATATTGATCTCCTTCTCTATCTTCAATCTACCCCTAATCCTCGCACTTGAGGGGTAGATTGAAGACGAAGAAGGAGATCAATATCACGAGAAATGGTAGAAGTCCCCCGACACCACCTCGCCCATCCGCGAAGTGGCGGGCGATTTTAAGAATCGCCCAACCTCTGCGGGCAGACGAGCGGGCTGCCATGGTGGCACAGGGTGGGGTTGCGGAAGCTCCACACCGTGCCACCCCAGCGACCCATCCGAGTGGGTGCTGGGCAAGTAGGCGGGTGCGTACCAAGCGGATGAGCGGGTGGGCGGGTGAGCATGTAGACGGGCAGGTGGGAAACCTCGTGGGTGGGCGGTTGGGCGTTGGCGGGGAGTAGTGGTGGAGTGGGCGGGTGGGTGGAAGGGCAATACACCCTGTGGGTGGCGCTGGTCGGCGAGCGGGCGGGTGGCGCCGGTGGGTGGGTGGAGGGGCGGTGTGCAGGTGGCAACCAACGGTGGGCGCCAGGTGGGCAGGGGTGGGTGGGCACCAGGTTAGAGGGCCCAGAGGTGGGCAGGTAGGTGGGGTGGGCTCAAACCCAAGGGTGGGTGCGTCGTAAACCCACAGTGGTGCGGGCAGGCAAGCGGGCGGTGGGTCCGGCGGGCGGGCAAACCTGCAGGTGGTGGTGGGCGACCGGGCTCCCTGTGGGTGGGCAGGGCGGCAACCATGGTGGGTGTCGGGAAGGCAAGGCCGGTGGGTGGAAGCTGGTGGCGTGTCCCGGCGGCAACTCCCACGGGTGGGTGGGCAGTGGGCATTAGGTGGGTAGGCGGGCAGGTGGGCACGATAGGGGGGCGGGTGGGTGGCCGAATGGGCAGGCAACCCCATGGGTGGGCATTGGGCGGGTGAGCGCCAGGTGGGCTGGTGTGCGGGTGGGATTGCGGCGCCCAGCCCACGCCACCCCGGTAGGCCGCCTCCTCGCTGCGGGGGTTGGGTGATTCTCAGAATCACCCAACCCCTGTGGCAGGAAGGGACCGTGGGGGGCTGCACCGCCCACATTGCGCCCCCCCTGCGCCCCACCTACCTGCCGCGAGGTTGGGCGATTCCAAGCCCAACTCGTGCCACCCCAGCAGCCCGCCTGCCCGCCGCAAGGGTTGGGAAATTTTTGGAATAGCCCAACCCCCGTGCCGGGTGGGTGGGCTGCTGGGTGGTGTGGGGTGGGCACCACTACCCACCCCGCTCCACCCGACAGCCTGCCTGCCTGGCCGCGGTGGTTGGGAAATTCACGGAATCATCCAACCCCTACGGCCGATGGGCGGGCTATAGGGGTGACGCAGGGTGGCTGCGACAGCCCCACCCGGTGGCACCCTAGTGGCTAACCTACTTGGTCGTGGGGGTTGGGCGATTCTGAGCCACAACCCCATCCCACGGCACCCTGGCGGCCTGCCCTCTTGGCTGGGGTGGTTGGGCGATTCTAGGAATCGCTTAACCCCGTTGTCGTGTAGGCGGGTCGCCGGGGTGGCGCGAGGCAGGCAGGTGGGCAGGCCCACCCCGCGCCACCGCAGCATCCCACCCGCCTGGCCGGGGTTGGGAGATTCCCATGGGCAAGGCGGGGATGGCCCACCTTGCGCCATTCCTTGACGGCCCACCTGACTGGCCCCACTCGCCCCACTCGGCCGCCACTGGCACCTGCTTGCTTGCTTCGGCCCGGGTGCCCACCTGCCCGCTTGCTCACATGACACCCACCCATGGGGTTTCATGCCCGCCCACTCACCCGCCTACCCACCCGCTCCGCTCGCCCCCCACCTAGTTTGCCCAATCTGCCTGCCCGTCCGGGCCCGGTTGCCCACCTACCCGCCCACCCGCCTGGCTCCCCGGTGCCCAAACTCCAGCACCCACCCGCCCGCTCGCCCCTGGCCCGGCGCCCCATCGCTCGTTGCCTGCCTTGGCAACCCACTTGAAGGGTCACCCACCCTCTTACACTCGCCTACCTGCTTCGACGCCCACCCGCCTGCCTACTCGCCCACCTAGCGCCGACCCGCTCGCTGGCCCGCCCAGCGCCCACTTGTGGGGTAGCTTGCCCGCCCACCCACTTGATTACTCGCCTGCTCACCTGCCCGGCGCCCACCTGCGGGGTTTCCCACTTCTTGCCTACCTGCTCGCTCACCCAGCGTGCACCCGCCCACCCACCTGGCTGTCCACCCACCCGCCTCCCCGCCCTCTCGCTGGGGGTGGGTGGGCCGCTGTTGTGGCTCGGGGTGGGGTTGCAGCACCCACCTCGTGCCACCCTAGTGGCTTGCCCGCCTCTCGCGGGTGGCTAGGCGATTTCAAGAATCGCCCAATCACCCCTGGGGGGCGGGCGGGCCTCTGAGGTGGCGCTGGGTGGGGCTGCGGCGCCCACCCTACGCCACCTCGGCGACCTGCCTACCTGCCCGGGGTGGTTGTTGGGTGATTTTTGGAATCGCCCAAGAGCTCACTGGGCGGGCGGGCCGCAAGGTGGGCTGCCATCATGAGTTTTGTTGGGCCCACCATGCTCACGATAGATGTATTGGTTAATTTGGCTCACAAAAAGTATTAATTTAAAAAGAAAATATACTTCATTAAACTAATTTAATATGAAATTTTCAAGGAAATTTTTTTAACTAACCTTTTAATTGCGAGA
This sequence comes from Pinus taeda, assembly GCA_000404065.3. Classification (NCBI taxonomy): domain Eukaryota; kingdom Viridiplantae; phylum Streptophyta; class Pinopsida; order Pinales; family Pinaceae; genus Pinus; species Pinus taeda. The sequence continues at coordinate 460,013 of APFE031062851.1, read as the reverse complement.
ATTCTTCGTTGAATATGTTGTTGATAGCAATGTAGCTGCTCCAAAAATTTGCAAGTCTTTCAACGAACCTCAGAAAACCTTGATGTGATGTGAGTAATAGTGATAATGGAATTTAGTATATAGGTGAAATTATAGAGATGATTTACCGTACGGTTAATGTGAGATAATTTGTTTTAAAAAAATTTAACATGTTAATTTTTTTATGGCGACGAAGGAAAATATGATAAAGCAAATATTATGGAATTGTTTTACAGCGGGGTGAATGTGAGATTAATTTGTTTTAGAATGTATTATAAAAATTAAAAATAACATTCAATTGTTTAGTAAATATTATATACTTTAACTATTAAAATAATTAATGTAGAAGCTGTAGTTTACAATTTTAACTTTAGTGATTTATTTCATAAAAAATTTAGTTTACATTTTTCAATAAATTCTAGAATAAAATAACGAAGAGAAATAAATCTAACAAACTTTTTGGACGGAAATACTTTCGCGAAACTTTTTGGAGGGAAAATTTCATTCTCTAAGTTATATAATATCTTTAGGAGACTTCATTTGTATCATTCAACATCTTCTATTTGAAAGGGGATGGATTGTCCTGATAGTGAAGTTTCGATTTATACAACATCAAAATCTTCATTGCATAACAGCTCTATTCATATTGATGAATATAGCAAAAATTCTTCCACTATGAATAGAAAGTCAATTCTTTCACTTAGTCATGATCCTAAGGACTATGGCAGCAGCACTGATGAAAAAGAGTATGGAGAATTTCAAATAAATAAAGAGTCACATATTCCACTTAGTCCTAATTCTAAGGACTATGAAAGCAGTAGTGATAATAAGCTTGATCACAAATTTCAAAAGAAGGAGTGTCACGGTGCCCACTTAATCCTAATTCTAATGACTATGACAACAACAGTGATGAAGAACATGATGGCGAAGTTCAAAATAATGGAGTGTCACAGTGTCCACTTAGTCCTAATTCTGAGGACTATGAGAGCAGTAGTGTTGAAGAGCATGATGACAAATTTCAAAAGAATGGAGTGTCACATTGTCCACTTAATCCTAATTCTAAGGACTATGAGAGCAGTAGTGATGAAGAGCGTGATAACAAATTTCAAAAGAATGGAGTGTCAAAGTGTCCACTTAGTCCTAATTCTAAGGACTATGAGAGCAGTAGTGATGAAGAGCGTGATGATGAATTTCAAAGTTATGGAGTGTCATAGTGTCCAGTTAGTACTAATTCTAGGGACTATGAGAACAACAGTGACGAAGAGCGGGATGATAAATTTCAAAAGATTGGAGTGTCATGGTGTCCACTTAGTCCTAATCCTAAGGACTATGAGAGCAACAGTGATGAAGAGTGTGATGATGAATTTCAAAAGAATGGAGTGTCACAGTGTCCTCTTAGTCCTAATTCTAAGGACTATGAGAGCAGCAGTGATGAAGGATAGGATATAGCATCTTCAATAAGTAAACAGTCACATTTTTTACGTAGTCCTAATTCTATGGACTATGAGAGGCACACTGACAATGCACATGAGGAAGAATATCCATTAAACATCGAGTCAAATTTTCCATTCAGTCTGAATTCTAAGGACTATGACAGTAGCACTAAAGAAGGGGAAGATGAAGAATATCCTCCAAGTCAGTATTTGAAAAGCACAACTGATCATAGTGTGGATAACATTCCTCTTAATGATGATGAAAATCCTTATACAAATGATGATCCGATGATGGAGATGTTGCTAAGAAATATTGTATCGAGGAGTAGGATCAGACCTTTTCGTATCAATCCATGATGTTCTAGTTATAAAAGGGGTCGAATAGAATATCTAATGAGAAGAAGTTATATCAGCGTTCTCATTTCAAGTGAATGTTTCCAAAAAGATTTCTTGAAACATATGGATTTTAAATTTTCATTAGAGAGCAGGAAGAGATATTTGTCAATGAATAAAAGCATGCAAAAGTCATATTTAGTTGGGTGCATGCAATCTACATTGTCAGGTTATGATTATCATATTAGGACTTTATTTATCTGTAGAAAAGCTTTCAAAATGTTTCATTCAATTGGGAACTTTCATCTCTCGAGAATTCAAGAAAATTTGGAAAAAGATCCCACATTTTATTCAAAAGTACGTCATAAAAGACAATTTGGGCCATATTATCAAATACTGCAATGTCATGGATGAAATATTTCTTTTCAAAACATGGAGAGTGCATGCAAAATAGAAAGACAATACATATTCCATATAATTTTTCAAGACGAAAAATATACAACTTATACAAAGAATATGCAGAAGGTGCTGAGGGACATGGCCGATTTATTACGTATCAATATTTTGTGAAGGTATGGAAGAAAGAATTCAACAGTCTGTATTCTTAAGAAGACAAGGATGGGGATTTGCAGTACATATGCTTCTCTTAAATAGAAAAGGGACAAATGTGAAGGGTCAGAAAGAGGTAAGCATTCATAACTTTAACTTTTAAAATTGTATAGTCATCAACTATGAAAACATATTTCTTAATGGCTTTCTTTTATGTTGTGTAGATTCAATTTTCAAAGAGCTTCAGGAGCATCGCGAAAAACAAACAAACGAAAGGAAAAAGTTGTGCAAGCATCGAAAGAAGTGATATGATAATCTGAATAGATATTTGGGTTTGATAATTGATGGTATGGACCAGAAGAAAACACTCTTACCACATTCTATTCACACACCCAAAAATTTATAGGAGGAAAAGTTTATTCAGTATCACTTGGTCGTTTTTATGGTCTTCAATGGGAAAATGTTGCCAAGGGTGTACTTCATAACTCCAAATATTCATAATGATGTAAATTTGACCATAAACATAATTCATGATGTGCTTTCTCATTGGTCTGGTAATCTTCCTGAAGTTTTGTATCTACAATTGGACAACACTTGTCATGAAAACAAAAATCAGGTTGTTTTTGGATATCGAAACGTGCTTGTTGAATTGAGAATTTTTCAAAAGGTAAAGGTTATTTTCCTTCTTGTTGGGCACACTCATGACCATATTGATAAGATATTTAGTCATTTTTCAGTCACATTGAGGAGGAAGGAAGTTGGGAGCTTGCCATCATTAATTGAATGTATTAAGAAATCATACATGCCAGAGCCTACTTTTGATGTGTTGGAAGAAACTGTTGACATGCGAAGGTTTATTCAAGGATCATATGGTGAGGGGAAATCCATTGAACAACTTAATGACATTAGCTTTCAACATTAATTTTGTATAAAAAAAAATGATGGAAAAACACTAATATGGGGCAAGAAGTATTCAACTACTGCAGAATGGGCACCGTCATTAGGTTTGCAATTTTTGAAGTTCATTCCAGATCATCCAATATTTGCATAAAAAATATTGTTATTACAATCAGTTGGTGAAGTTCATAATGCACACAGACAAAATAGAGATATAAATTATTCTGATTGCCTAGAAGAAATTAAAAAAATGTATTAGATATACATATGAGTACTTTGACATTGCTGATTCAGTTTGGTGGGAGTCATTTTTCAATAATTAAAGTGATATCATTTCAACAACAACAAATGAAGATATACCTTCGAAAAATCCATTTATTTGGCCACAAAATGTGTCGAATGAACATGAGGAAATAAACATTGTTGAACAACAACAATCTCAAGGTATTTTTAATTCTTGACAGGTAGAGGAAAGAGAGATGTATATTGGTTCCAGAAGATCTTGTGCACAACGTGAAGCCTTGGAAGACCTTTACATGGGTTTAGTATAGTATATTAAGGAGGGTTGCATGATCACAGTGCTAGCAGATGGAGATCCCAATGGCTATCCATTCTAGGTTGCTAAAGTTGTAAAGGTCTTTATAGAAAATGAGGATGTTACAAGCGTTGAAGCACATTGGTAAGCCACAAATACACACCCATTCAATGGTGTGTATAAGCAAGAGATGGTAGTTGAAAAAAAAAAATGGCAGAAAGAGAAAAAGAAATGGTACAAATATAAATCATCATCGCACAGACATATTAAAATTGGAGGATGTTGACATACTTTTTTATGACTTCAACTTAACAAAGAAAGGAACTCTTCGCTTCAAGGCGATAGAGATTCTGAAAAGGTTGTTACCAGAAGGAGTAGTGTTGAGATGGGAGTCTGCTAAAACCAGTCGTAGATCTAGAAGAATTTTGAAACCTGAAATGGTGGGCATGCATGTGGACTCAGATGGGGCACTAGTTGATGAAAGAGAAGAATATGGAACATCTTCGTCAGCATCCAGTCACTCATCTGAAGATGTGAACTCTGATGGTGTGCAAGAAATATGAGTGATTTTGAATAATTGTCTAAGACAATTGATATAACTGATGCATGCATCGTATCTTGAAATAAAATTTTTTATTTCCATATGGTGTTAAACGAGAAGTTATGAGGCATTTTTATGTTGTTGGATTATATGTCTTAATTATGATAATTTTTGTTGTTTAACATATCTACAATGCAACATTAAATTAGAGATATAATGTATGTTATATTCAATAGACAAATAATGACTTTTGAATTCATTAAGTGATGTAATTTGTTCATAATGTCATGGTTTTTTAATTTTATAGTTGAAAAAATTTCAATTTCTTTTGTATCTAGTATGTTATGGTTGAGAACATGTTGAATTTATACCTAGGAAAGAAAAATGATATTCTACCAAAAACATTAGTGTGTTTTTTTCTGATTAACAACTTTTTTTGGAACATAAAAATATGGTTTTACTAGCATTTTAAAAATTTTAAAGATTGACCCTAAAAAAAAATTATCATTCCAGTATCATCATTTTTTTGTTTTGAAGCTGTATTTTGCATGAAAATTTCATTTTCATTGCCATTTTTAAAACAAGTTCAAAATTGACCATAAAAAAAAAAGAACCCATCGTTCCAGTGTATACACTTTTCATTTTTAGCACTGTTTTTGATGTTTTTTTGGGGTTTTTTGGCCAGAGTTCCTGTTTTGAGTTTATAGTTCCAGTTTCAAAGTTTACATTGTTTTATGTAATCCATGGTTTTATAATAAAGATGAGTTATGTTTTGTGCCAACAGTGAGTTAACTTAGAGGGCTGAAGCTCTTGGGTTAGGGCCCAACCCGAGCAGCCAAAGCTTTTCTTTATTGTACATGTATGCTAGCATAGATTTCTGTTTCTGTTCATTTGCTTAAGTAGCTTCCACATTTTCTATTCAGTTGCTTAAGTAGCTTCATTTCCATTAGAGAAGTATAGCATAACTTCCTGGTGTTTTGTTCATTTTCTTAAGTAGCTGCATTTCCATTATAGTAGTGTAGAGTAGATCAGTTGTGCTTTAGTTTACTTCCATTTTTGTTTTTTTCAATTAGTAGGTTAGCTAGGAGAAAAAGATCACCATAAGGTTGTCGTAGGTGTCTCGACCTCACCTCCTCCCTCTGGGACCATGACTTGCAGAAGAGACCCTTAAGAAATCCCAAAAGCATAGGTTTCTAGTTCTTGCATGAGCTTTGGAGTTTTTTGTTTGATGCAGTTACTTGTTTCATTTCATTATCATCATTTTCCCTCACTCTCGGTCCACCCTCACCCTCAATAGTTTTTCTATCATTTTCATTTGAAACCTCCTTTAGCACGTTCTTAATGCATCGTTTCCTCATCGTCTGATCCACAACAAACCTGAAAAATCACCATCTTATTCATTAGTTTACCCAACAATGATCATGCACGTCATCTTCCACCTACTTTATGCGCTCTAATCTCCCATGTTGATCTGTCTCTTGATCCAATGGCTATCGCATCACCTCAATACTTTATGCGCCCCAATATCCACTGCTGATCTATCTAGCATGATCTGATGGCTATCTCGTAATCTCGCACGGACTCTTGCACGACCATTATCCAACCAAGAGCATGCAAGAAAAGTGGTTTTCTTGTGCTACATGTCACTCAGTTAAGCTAATTACGTGAAATTTCAAAATACAGCTTAAAACTTTGAGGGCGCACGAGAAATTGCTTACCGCCTCCGAAAGCCTACTCCATCATTTCCGCACATTTATTTTGTGATAATATCTTCATTTTTCATCTGCCGATTAATCTTGTTTGTCCATCCATTCACTTAATTCCTCGCAATAACATCTCCTATGTTCATTTGCTTCGTTACCCTGTTCGTCCATCCATTCACTTAATTCCTCGCGATAATACCTCTTTCGTTCATCTGCTTTGTTACCCTATTCGTTGACCTATTCCCTAAATCACTTGTGATAAAATATTCGCCGTTCATCCAGTTCACTAACCCTGTTCATCCATCTATTCACTTAAGCCCTCGTGATAAGATCTTTGTTGTCCATCTTCTGTTGGTTGATCGATCCAATGGTCCCTATGAACTACCCCGTCCTTACGTCCTCCTTTCACCAATTTCGATCTCTGATTTCTCTTCCGCTTGAAAATAGATTTAGTTTAGTTCCTTTTCTTACACCTTAGTATAGTTTAATGCTATTTACCTCTGCAAATTAGATAGTAGCATTAGGCTAGTGTTGATTTAGCAATTCTATTTAGCATAGCTCTTTAGATGGTTAGTTAGGTTATGGTGTGGTTTGGCATTACATGTTGTTTTCTTCATTACTGCAGTAGAGTAGCTCTCTCTTAGAATAGATTTGCTCTTATTCCACCAAATAATTAAGCTTCTTCTAGCTTGGAACCCCTGGGGTCTCTTGCCAAATGATCAGTGACAACAGGCATGACCTTCACTTTTACTTGTGCATATAACATTGTCACCTCCATGTTTGTACGAACCCCGGGTTGATAAGCAAATATGGTAGCCATCATAGTTGCATCATTCTTGTTACAATACCTAGGCTCATCAACTTCCATAAGAATTAGAATCACTTTGCATGAGACAAGGTCCATATAGAGAGCTGAAGTTCTACCAGTGTGTTTCCAATGTTGTAGTGGCTAGAATCACCCTTCAAATTTTTCCTATGCTTCGACTTTGGAGCCTTCCTTCTAAACCACAACAACTCATCTTGCATTGATCCAAGTATCCATGATTCAAATGGTACTAATCCTTTTCAGTTTGGATCTTGTTTTTTCACTTAGTTCATTCACTGACCCACAAGCTGATCTCTTGACTTGGTCCCTCAGTGGTTATGGGCTTGCCCCAGAAAATTGCACAATTCTTGAGTGAAAATAGTGTTGATGTTGGGAATTGCGCAGTCTTGATTGTTAGTGACCCTTGAGCTCAGAAAATGCATAGTCATGAGGGGGAAGCCCAACACCAATATTAGAAATTGTGTAACCCTCACTAAGCTAAGAAAATGCATAGTACACTGAGTTGGAAAGTTTCCTGGTTCCTGGAATTTTGTTGTCTTTCTCGATAGCATGCATGGCAAGTTTCCCCGAAAAAAGAAAAAATAAAAAGAATACCTAGAAAATAAATATCTATTTTTATTATCTCGAAGGAGACACTTGTGTTATTTTTAGAAACTTCTGCCAAGTGTCACTTTTTCCTTGATTTTAGGAATCCGTGTGATAAACCCTAATTTGTCCAAATCTATTTAATCAGTGCTACTAGGGCTTATTTTCACACTAGATCTTGGGGCTCTAACATTCTTGAGGAGATCAAGAAGCCTTTGGTGTGATTGTCGTCGCTTTTCTGAGTGGGTTTTGCTTTCGTCATCTTTTGCCGCTTTTTTCTATTCCTTTTTGTTGTTTAGCTTGTGTGAGTGTTGTTTCACTTGTTTGTTTGCAGGTTTGCTAACGTTTTAACTTGTTTTAGCTTGTAAAATTTTTGTTTCAAGTTATATATTGCCTTTCCCAAGTGTCGCATGAGTTTTCCTATTTTTGCACCATTGGTCGCCGTTGCGGTGACTCTCCTCACATGATTCATATTCCTTTAGTTCAATTAAAATTTTCACTTGTTTCACATACATTTATAAACACTTAGCGATATCTTCTGTCAACTTAACAACATATTTTAGATCCACTTGTTTTTCATGTTCCCTTTGGGCAGATCTAGGTCCACTTGTAGGGATCTCACTTTGCACATCTTGCACTCCACAATCTGGAGACTCAAGCCTCTGGCTTGGCTTCTGGAATTGTGTAGAGAATATCTTGGGCTTGCTCCAACTATGCACTATGCAGTTCCAAGAGCCAACCTCCCAACTTGGCATCTAAGACTACGCAATGCATAGTCTCTCTTAGGCCTTGGCCCAAGCTAAACTGCACATTGTGTTATTCTAGTCATCAAACTCCCACACTAACTGCAGAGTACATAGTTACCACAGTCAGTTAGTCACCCCTATCATGCAAAATTGTGCAATTCTTCCCATAAAGTTCACGACTTGTTGTTTGAACTTGTGTTGAAGTTGTTTTGGTTTTTAGTTGACATTTACTTACCATGATTTTCCTCTCTGTCCCACAGGTACAACAGCTGTTGATCATCTCTCGAGCAGTCACAGTTAACATGGCATCCAAGAGAGGTGAATCAAAGGAAACCACTAAGAGTAGTACCGGGAAAGCAGTTGAGAAAATATCAGTTTACTTACTAGTGTATGTAGATACTTAACTATTTTTTGAGAAGGGAAAAACACTGACATGGCAGGAGATCAAAGATACTTTTGCAAGAGACTTTAAGGAAAATTTAGAAGACCCGAAGGTTTATCTTAGCATCAAATGGTAGGGGCTATACAAGGTTGCATGCAGGTACCCTGCCTTCCCGTGTGCAGACATCATCAACCAGATTGTCTCACATATGGATGAATTGGCTATGACATTGAGAAATTCCAATGGGAGGGAACTTTCAACCTTTAGGGTAGAAGACTTTCAATAGATGTATCACTTACCTAATCAGTGAAGCGCATGGACTCACTCGTCTATGCCACGCATAACTATGTTGAAGTTTAGATAGACACTCACCCATGTTTAGAAGACAAGGTCTCTCAAGAAGTCTTACCAATTCTTGATCATCTTTGCTTGCAGAATATATGGTCAAGAGAGCACAAAGACCTTCCCTGAAGGTTGGGTAGTCTTATTGGACTAGTTGGTAAGTGATGGAAGGCCATTCAACTGGATGGATCTGTTGGCTCAACAGTTAAAGTCCCTTGCAGTTAAGGTTCAAAATTTTCCCAAGAATGAACAAGCAAGGTTTTCCAAGTCTGCATACTTACTGGATGCAATCTGTGCCCAACAATAGTTCCCTGGCATGAGATGGACATGGACACCACAAGAGACTATCATGAACATCTATTACAAGTTTCTTTCCAACTGGATCTATTGAGGAGTGATGGCAGGGCTAACTGGCCACTTTATCATCCCATTATACACGCTTATATTTGAGCAAGATCCACTTTCCATGTGTCGAGAAGAAATGGAGGTGATAGTAAGAATTGTAGATTGGTATGCCTTACTAGGTGGCACCTTCATTAGAGTGTTTGGTGGAGAGAAGCCTCAGCATATCCTACCAGTGTATGCTACTGATAAACTGATCATGCAAGAATTTTGATAGCACCTCGCTACAACGTTGTCAGCAGGACTGCATAGGAAGAAGAAAGTGCCATGTATTTATCTTTCTCTGTAGATTAGATTATATGAGATTAAGATCTAAAAATATGAATATTCTGAAGCTAAGGACATATTGAAATTCAATTTTGGCACCAAGTATTTTAATCTGTATGGTCCCCAAAGTATTTAAAAAGACCACTGTAGAAAGAACTTGGAAGGATTCTCTATAGACAACAACAACTTCACAAGTGACAACAACAATAGCAGAAGGCAACAATTCAATGTAGGACAAGGGAAAGAGGAATATTTCCAATGATCTAGAGAGAGAGAAAAGCAACAAAATGATGGAATATCCTATTATAGAAAAGGCATATTTGGTAGCGGAGAAAATGGGGAGAAAAGGATGAAGAGAGTAGAGCGAAGGAAAGAGAAAATCAGAGGTTGTAGGAAGAAGAATTGAAGCTGCAGGAGATGGAGAAGAAGTTGAACGAAAAACAGGAGTTGGTGCGGAGAGAATGAGAAGAGAATAAAAAGAAAGAAGAAGAACAAAGGCAAGGCACAATGTTAGAGGAAACAACGCCCATATAGGTTGATGAGCTAGAACAACTAGTAGTTGAGGAAGGCAGTGAACAAATGTAGGATAGGGATCTTGCTCAGTAGATTGAGAAATTGATTGAAGTGATAGACATGGAGTTGGAATAGGATTCACATTAGGAAGACACTGACCTGATGCCAAAATCACCACACGTCATTTCTTAGTATCCACCACCTCCTGTAGCAAAGCCATCCCCGAGCGAGCAAGGAGATGATGTTCTCCTTAATGATGATCATATCATGGATGTGTAGAATCTACCATTCGATGAGCTTCAGAAGAGGATTGTATAAGCACGAAGGAAGAACTTTCTGGATGATGACGCATTAGTTGCATGCATCAAGGAAAGGGTGATATTGTCAGACACCAAGAAGCATCCACTTGACATTTCCCAAGCTAGCTTGGCCCATGTAGGAGCAATAAGCTTAAATGTTTAATACCCAATATTTATAGATCTATTTGGCACATCATCCCAAACTTACAGATCGATGATATTGGGGCTCATCAACCCATCGTGCAGTTGTTACATGCCCTAAAGTAGTTAGTCATCAAAATTCCTTACTTCCCAAGAAGTTCCATCACTGAAAACATCCAAAAACTACCTCTAAGAAGATCAGTGCAGGTAGGCCTTCATTAGGGTGTGCGACATTGCAAACCATACATTGTCAAGGTGCTATGCAGCGCACTTGGTCCCTCTTTAGCCTGTGCTGAGCAAATTTGAGCAAATTTCCTTGAGGGTTTGAAGATTCCTTATCCATTGGAAGCCTCTAGAAATTTCTCAAATGCCACCTACACCTTTGAGTTCACTTTTGGATGAGAAAGGGAATTAGGAAACATCAATCACCTATCCCTTCTTCTATGGAACAAATTTCTAAATTTAGAAAGGCATTCATCATTACCATTGATGGCATAACCTCCTTCACTCACCTATAAATAGATCACTCATCTAAAAGATCAAGGGGATGAAAAATATTGAGTTGTAAGAAGATACTGGTGATATGAGATTAGAATTGAGTGCAAGTATTGTGATAGTGTTGGAGTGTCTTGCTTTTCATGAGGTGATGAAGGATTGAATCTAGATCGAACGCATATGGGTTGTAATCTTTCCTCTTATCAATAAAGTTTTCAAGACTTTTTCCTTATGCTTGTGTTATATATTAATGCTTTCATATGTATATCATGTTTTCAATTCCATGCTATTTATAAGAAATAGATCATTATGCTTTGATTGGTTTTTGTTTCTGTGATTGTGCAGGTACTTTCCAAGCGACTTAAGTATGGGAAGGAGCAACAAAATTGGTCAAGGGAGACAAGGAGCTAGCAAAAACTACAAGTAGGTTTCTCTTCTCTCTTGTTTTATCTGTTGATTATAGAAAAGGTTAAGATTACTTTGTCTATTGTTTCTAGATCCGCTACTAGATCTAGAGGGTTAGGCGTTTGTCCAAGAACACTAAATATTCCCAAAACAAATTGGCAACCATACTAGGGACTAGATTATCCATCTTAGTAGCTTATCAACCTCTTAAGACATTTCTAGATACTGTGCTTGTCGTCATTCATTGAATTTCAGTCCTTTTTCATTGAAAATTGAGTTGAAACTATGCCAAAATTACCTTCAGAATTGCTCACTTTCATCAGCGGATTGTCTCTAATTGTTTCTTGCACTGCAGTCCATTTCCCACATATGTATAGAGTGATTCAGTGCACTGACACTAACTGTAGCCCGTGCTGATCCCTTGAGGGTCAGTTTCCCATCTAGGAATTGAAAGTTTTTGCCAATTTTATTCTGTTTGAATGAGTTGCTAAATGTCAATGATGTTTCATCTCTAAAATTAGTTTTCATCTCCTTAATTTGGCCCTACTTAGACTAGATAGTTGGATTTTTTTTTTTTTTTAATTTTTTTTAAATTTCTTTTTTTTTTTAAATTTTTAAATTTTTATTTTATGTATTTTCTTTATCATTTGCAATCCATCGTCAAAAGGTAGTTTTGATTGATTGTTTTGTCGATGAAAAGTGTCATAAAATCATCATTTTCTTCGAAAATTGAAGTGTCGTAAAGTCTTCCTTCATAAATAATCGATTGATTTATTTGTGTATTTGATTTGTATTTTCATTTAAAGTGTTGAAAATCTTCATTTCTTTAAAATTGAAAGTGGCATACAGTCTTCCTTTCCGTTTTAAAATAAATTGTCAAAAATTGCCATTTTTTATGAAAAGAGTTCTGAATCGTTTGTGCATTAGTTTTTCCTATTGCATCATTCACATTAAGAGAAACTGAAAAGAAATATATGCAATTTTCATTTTAGAGCTTGAGTTTGTGTGTTCAAAAGGAATGGTTTAGGAAATTGCATTAGCTTGTGCTCTTTTTTGCTTGTTCAAAAAGTACTTGTATGCTCTATCCTTCATAGCTAGGATTTTCATTACTGAAATTAAATGGAAAGTGTGCTTCTCATTCTAGTTGCATTCTAGGAATTTCTGAATACATCACACAATGAACTTGAAAGGAAAATTTATAAGAAAGATCAACTTAAAATCATTATCAATTTATCTAAAAACGCATTGGAACTTAATGAAAAACATCTAGAGGTCTAGGCTAGAGACGTGTTCCGACGTCTTTAAACCTAGTCGCTGTCATTTTCACTGAAGGCTGGGTGATTCCTCCTCTCTGATTTGATAAGTGCTATTATGGACTTGTGCTCCATGTACCATTGAGGATATGTTGGGAGACCCCAATAGGTTGAAATCCTTTATCCCTAGGAAACTGAGTCTGCCACCTTACTGATCGTAATGTGCCAAACACAACATTCAGGAAGATTGACTACCATACGTAAAGTCCATGGTCATTTCTCTTTCACTTATCACCAAGATGTATATCACAGTTTTGCGATTTGTCTAGTAAACCCTCTTGTCTAGAATCTCCAGAGCAGTCACTTTCATTCCTTTTCAATTCTTTAAAAGTAAAAGGATCATTTGAGCACTTGTCCTTTTAGGCTCATTAAAAATCGAAGGCGACTAGAGTCATCTTTTGTTTTTTCTCAACTCTTTAAAAATGAAAAAGCAAAGTTGTGTTCCAGTGTCGTAAGAATTAATTGACCACGAATAAAATCCTCATTCCTTAGTTGATTTAAGTTGATAAAACTAATTAGCAATCGTGGAGGAAAATTAACCCAAACCCCATTATTTGTGGAGAACAGCGAGCCAACCACCTTTTCCTCCTGAAGCGACACCAATTTGTACAAAGCGGTCTTGTTTAACTGAGTCTATTACATCAAGAACTCCTAGTTCTTCATCTAGGTTACCAGAAACATTTGTTTTAGTAGCTACAGAGACTCTAGTTACTCCAACTATTTCTGGTACATCCATTCCTAAAAGGAAGTTTCAAAATTACCTGAGTACATTAGCACTGATCCAAGTGTAATAACCAAGGTTGTCCAACAACAAGTTGGTACTCAACTTGAAATTGTTCAACAAGAAAGTGCTTCTAAACTTGAAACAACTCAACCAGGAGTTGGTCCAGAATCTTTCCCAGATCAAATAGAAGTTACATATGAACCTTAAGTTGTTCAAGACCCTCCCTTTGAAACCGTTGTTCATTTACCTAAACATCTAGACTTCGATTTTCAACATTCAGAAGTTGTTACCTCTAGGACATTAGTTACAGTTGAAACTACAATTTCATCAACACCAGAAATCTTTTACGGACCTGACGGTAAAGTTCTTCCACCAGATTTGATTGCCATAGAGGAGGAATTAGCAGGAGATTCAACACCTCGAACCTCATTTCACTTTGGAACTAGGCTTAATCTTTATCCTACTACTCCTGATTACTTTGCTTCATTTGATCCTGCTACCTTTCAAGTACCCGTCAAATCTTTAGGACAACTTTTGGGCCAGATAACTATGGATGAACAACCATTAACATCCTAGACTCTATCATTTGATGCAGTTTCAGCAAAATCTTCTATTATAACTACTTCAATGTTTTCTACCACACCTGAGTCGCACCTATATGGTGAATCATTTGCCCCGATTGGTTACCAATAATTGTCAGGAACCCACTCAGGGGTTGCTTCTACACCATTGTCATCACCCATGTCCTCAACCAGAATTTTATCTAGTTCTTCTCTAATGGGAACCCAACAATTTGATCCTACATATCAGTATCATGTTGGGAAATGTGGTCAACAAAGACCTATATATCCATTAAATACTGGATTGCCACCATATGGAGAGAAATTTTCTTATTCATCGTATCCTCCTTATTCCGGAAGACAACCATATGGTAATTCCCACAATATTCAAGTCAACCTAGAATTAAAGTTTTGTTAATGGCAACTAGCAATGCCATCTCAACCAAGGCTTTGTATCCAACACAACCAATGCAAACTGTGTCAAATATTCCTATTACACCTATTGTCACCACTGTGCGACAGTCATAAGCTCAGACTTTGTATCTCAACCAATACAAATTGATCCTTCTTCCTTACAACCACAAGTTTCAAGTTGTTAGGGCTTAAATCTACCTCAGGCTGAGAAAGGCAGGTCTAGGGTAACATCAAACCACGCTTAACTAGGTAGCTATCCCTACCATGTCGGAAGAGGGCTCTCTCCTTATCAATCTTAGGAAAATATAGAAATGAGGCTTGAGATGACTAATATAAATACTAATTTCAGACTAGGTATATGCTCAGAAGTGTTTGATTGAATTTTATATTGGTTTGCTGGCTCAAATGTGAAAGGCAGATTTGGGTCCAGGGAATGGACTCAATCTTGCAGAGCTTTCTATGGGGCGAGATAGGAAAATGCTTTAGTACTTTAAATTGAGTGAGATGGAGAGTCTTAACACTGGTGAGGAGTTGGAGAGGGCATGGGAGTCTCAGGAATCCTCTTCAAACAGTTGAAAACATGAAAAACTAAATAAACGCTAGGTAGAGGACTGCAACATCAATGATTTCTACCTTTATCCTTGATTCATTTAGTTCAGCTAAAAAGAGAGAGATAATGGCATACATAAACATGTGTAAACTTGAATTACAGAAGAAAAAACAATACCAAATCAACTTGCCACAAGAATCCCACAAAATGCTGCAAACCCTGGTCTATTCCTTTGTCAAATTGCAGAGATGAATGTACAATGATGCTCAAAGCTTTCATAAGAGTCCAACCTTTACAAATGACCAAAAAAGTACTAGATATAGGAAAAAAACAACTCATGCTAGCCTCTAGGGGTCAAATTCATGAGTTTAGGAGATGTTTCAACAAGATCTAAACTAAGAACTGAAAAGTAGGCAGTGGAACAGCTTGCCTCCAAAATCTAGGACACTAATTCATTCATTTGAAAACTACTTTTTCATGATGTATCTACCTCGATGAGTGAATTTTCAACATTTTTACATCAAATTCCATAAAGTTACATCAATTTACATCATTAGTTTGACCATGAGAGAGAAAAAAGTCAAACTGAGAAAAACTAGGCAAAAAACAAAGTTTTTTTGGCAAAAATGTCAATTTTCCATCCTATGCGCCGCACCACTTTCCTTGTGCATAACACCTTTTTTTAGATAATTTTGGAGGCCTTACCGTGCACCAAATTTGCTCCAAGTGGAATTTTTGGAAAGGAATGTTTTTCTGGTTTCCAGAACAAGTGGAATTTTTGAATTTGGTGTCCATTTGCCCCTGCAAAAGTGAGTTCTCCCAACACTGCTTCCTGTGTGGCCAAAAAGGGGCAGAGAGAGCATTTTTAAGATGTTTTTGATCCTTTTGGAAAATTAAAACTTGAAAAGACTTTCTAGTAATTTATGGGCATTCATAATTTTGCACAAGGAATCCAAAAATGTAGAGTTTTCCTAAAGAGGAGTTACTTAGCAAAAGCGAGCGCCGGGTGGCTCTATGCACCAGGCAGAAAAACCTGTTTTTTCTTTCAAAAATTCAAAATTGAAAAAAAGTGTGCCAAATTTCTTGAAATTTGGGCTAAGTGACCTACATCAAGTACTATGTTGGGCTAAGGAAGCCTCAGCCAAGATTTTGAGTCTATCTTGGTCTTTCTTCTTCCTCAAATTTTTCTTCAACTTGGCTTTTAAGCTCCTTATTCTTGCTTTGCAAATCTTGTTTCTTGCCAAATAGTGATAGGCCATGTGCCTCAACATATTTTTCTCTTTGTTGGCCTTCTCCAACGACTTCTCCAATTGCATGTTTTCCCTCTCTAGCCAAGATTCCCAGTCAGCATCAATCTCTTGCTCAAGCGGTGTCAATTTGACTTTCCTGCTCTTTGCTGCTTGTCGGTATTCCCTTATGTTTTGTAGCTCCATGATAGTTTTTTGGTCCTCCAACTGCTTGTTCCTTTACTAAAGGTAGTTTATAATCCACTTAGCTCTTTCCAGGTTAAGAGATAAGTCATGAATGTCAGCTTCTTTTTCCTGGATGATCTCTTTGAGTTTTGAGCTTTGGGATCCCAAATCAGTGTCCTCATCCTGAATGAGAATGAAATCTCTCTCTTGACCTTCAGAAGGCCATTCATCATGAACTGTTGTTTACCTTTTTCCTGTACCTACTTTTCTATTGAAGGAAATGAGACCCCTTCCACCCCGGGTGGAGATAGTACTCGTTTGGCTGTTGCAAATAATCTCCTTGTGCCCTTTTGGTAAGTGAAAAATACTGGCACACTGGTTGTTTGAGTCTCATGAACTTCTTGCTGATGTGAAGGCCTTCCTGCCTCATGAAAAACTAATGGGGTTACTTGAGGACTTGTGAAAACCTCATGTGAAATGAAATCATCCCATGAAGCATTCAACAATTTCAGCTGATGCAAAACAACAATCTTGATCAATGCAAAGTGATAAATGTTGTTGTATTGTTGATGAGGAGGTTTCCTTTGCACAAATGTGGTCATTTTCTCAATATTCCAGCACATGAAATAGGGGAGGTTCATCTTCCTCTCTCTAGTGAAATGCATCAATAATCTAACATGATAGGTGTATAAGTGAGAAAATCTGCCTTCACAGCTGAAGTATTTGATTATGAGCTTCATGAGTGGAGCATATGCGTCCTGTAGGTATCTAAAAGGGAAGACCCTACTGATTTGCATCTGATAGTCAGCCTTGATATAAGGCTCATAATGCTCTTTGTCCACTAGCTGGCCCTTGTTCCACTATTCCCCCACATTCAGAATACCTTTTGCTTCAGCTATAGTTTCAGGTGTCAAAGTGAATGTAGCACCTGCCAAATTGACCTGGCCATTGTGAAGATGGAGGACAAATAATCTAGCAAGCTCATGGTGGTAGTTGACTCTTTCCACCATCTCACAAAACTGATGTTTGAAACATTCTACAATAAGAGGACAAGCCAATAGCTATGTAAATGTAGTGGGCTCCTCCTGGATGTGTTTTCCTCCCTTGTGAGGTTTTCTTGGTGCATTAATTTCTTGGGAGGAATCACTCATTGTTTCCTCATCCCTTTCATAAGGTGAATCTATTTCCATGTTTGCAATTGTATGGTGTTTCAATGATGAGTATGAAGAGATTTTAAATGAAGAATAGTTATTTGATATTTAATGAAAGGGATTGATGAGTGGGACAATGAATTAGGGGCTATGATGCTGGTTGTAGGGTTTTTTGGGAGTGGCAGGATTTTGGGAATGCTAATTAGGGTTTGGGAATAGTGGGAATTTGTTAGGCATTAGGGTTTTGGGGATGAGGGTGGTAGGATGAATGTGAATGAAGGAGGGGTAAGGGATATGAAATTAGGAAAATTTAGTGAAGGGGAATGAAACATTGATGCAGGGGAGCAAAACAGCAACAATGACAAAATTGCAAACCCTAGACGGTTTTTTGTAATGTAACTGTGCAACAAAATAGGGTTTAATTTTGCCCCTATTAAAATACCATCAAATCTGATCAAATCTATTGTAATGGCATAACAAGAGTTTCCACTTGAGCAAGTTGATTGGATGAAATTTCAGCTTGGCAGACTAGTGCACCGCGCCAATGAACATGTGCATAGTGCCTTTTTATAGACTAGTATTGGAGGCCTTCCTGGTGTCCAAATTGGGAGCGGGATAGCTCATTGGAAATATTATTTAGTCGGCTTTCCAAAAAAACTTGAATTGTTCAATTTGAGGTTCATTTTCCATGTCAAAATTGAAATTGCCCAAGACTAGTCAAAATGTGCAAAATGAGGCTGCTTAAAGGCAGAGTGTTGTTGCAGTCAACCTTTGAAGGTCTTCCTCAACTCAAAATTGAGCTTAGGCTAGCTCATTGGAAATATATTTGTGTCTAGGTACCCTTTGACTAATCAAGCAAGTCATTTGGCCAACCAAGCTAGGAGAAATCTTGATTTCCCAAGGCCACCCTAGAAGTGCAGCAACCCTCTTGAGACAACTTTATTTTTGAAATTTCACTATAGCCATGATAGTTGTGTAAAAAGTGAAGGAGATTTTTCTTCCTTGGCCTATTTTGGACAAAACCCTCTCTCAATTTTTCCAAATTCATCTTTCCTTTCTCAAAAGTATCATTTGAGTGAAACCTACCCCGATGTGTAGAACAGGGTATTTGTCGAAATGAAGGGAAATGCAGGGGATAAGGGGCTCCTAAATTCTTTAGGAAATTTTGAGAAGTAGGGAGGGATTTTAGAAAATAGGGGAAAGTGGAATTTCAAAGATTGAGTGAGGGGAAGGGGTCAAAAAGGGCTAAACACAGGCCCAACCTAGAAAATTGTCAAAGTGTAGCAAGAAACTAGGGTTTGTGTGAAAATGAGGAATTTAAGGGATATCAGTGATGGGAAGTGTTTAATAAGGTACATTAAGGATAGGGGAAGGTGTATGAACATTAGGATACAAGTTTTGCTGATGATTTGACCATCCAAGAGAAATTACCTTCAAAACCTTAGGAGAGGGAAATGAACCTTACCTAGGCACAACTGAAGCATGAACAAGGTGTAAAATGACCCATTGAAACCTGAAATGATGATGGAAACCCTTCGAATGATGGTACACTCAGCTGAATGTGACATGGACCAACATTTGGAAAACATTGGAAGGAGTGAAAACAAACCCTAGACCTAATACCTAGTGATCAAATTTTACTTAAAGAGTCACTAAAATGACAAAATTTGACTTTGACACCTTAAAATCATTTTGTAAGAGCATGTTTGATCACTGGTGGAAGGTTTCAAACACTGACACTAACATTGGCTCCAATGGGGATGGTAGCTCCTTGGAGGTGCTAAGAACTGCAAATCTTTGGGAGAGCAGACCAGTGCCTTATCCATTGGGCATGGAGTCAAAAACTCAAATTGAAATGCAAGACTGAAAATTGATGACTTAACGACACAAACTGACTTGAAACTGACTCAATACTAAAACATAACCGACAAATTAGAAAATATGCTCAAAATGGAGCTTATTCAATAAAACCTACTCTGACTGTTCCATTCATCACCTGATCAAGTGAAATGAAACAACCAATGCAACCAAGTAAGCATTCTAGCTATTATTTTCATTCTCCATAAGTGCTTGCTTATGAACAACAAGAAAGAACTATTGAAAGGAAATTCCCATGAAAATTTGTAGATAGATCCATTGAATGATATGGATTCTCTATCCGACTCCAAAAATACTGCATAAGGATCTTGAAATTCATGTGCACTAAGACTTAGCTCATCCAATGGATTACATTTCTTCTCCTCATACCATGAATGCAAACTTTGATCTAAGCTTTGTGACGAGACTCTTGTTGATAATGACAAAGAAAATCACTGCCAGATCAAATTTGTATCAGTACATGTCTCAAGCTCATAGGTTGCTAATGGAGAAGGACTTTGACTGCAAACATCATCCAACACATCAGCTATTGGATCATGAAAAACTTGAAAAGACTGCTACAACCCATTTTTTATTGGTTCTAATGAGATTGCAAGATTTCCTACAAGCTGCTCATTTGAAGATATACTATGCAAATTTTCCTTCAAAACTGAAATGATTCAAAATAGAAAGGTACAGAATCATGTTTTATCATTTGATCATATAGCCCAGTTTCCAAGTCATCATCTGTAACTTCATAATTGATGGCATTCAGAGGCTGTAACTATGGATACGAGAAGTCTTGAATAAGGTTTTCATTGCCCTCAAGATGGTCCAAATCAAGACTTTTTGATGATTGACTTCTGATTGCATGAAAGTTGTCTCTGATGAACTGAAACGAAGAAAAAAAAAAGGCAAAGATCCTTCACTTACTTCAAAATTTGCTGCACTTTCCTCGTCACTTCCATAGCTGATATGCAATGGCTGATCACTGTATTCGAGCTGCTGAAAGTGAACTTCTTCCTCCCATAAACTAGTTGCTGGTTTGTCTACAAGATTAGCTTCTGTTTGGAGAACATAATCATCATTATCATACTGATCAAACTGAGGCAAATCATCAGCATAAAACACATCATCAAGCATACATGTCATATCAATAGATCTCTCTTCTCCAAGATGATCTATAAAACTATCATTATCTAACCTATGACAACTAGGATAAGAAGGAAAATGTTTTAGATTAGCCACTTGTTCTTCTTTAATCAGCGAGCCATGGGCTTGAACATCATAATCATTCCTTCTAGTGATCTTCTACATCATCTCTTCCACTGCACTTACCAAAATGTCTAGCTTTACCTCTAAATATGTCGATTCCTCTGGATCTATGTTTTTCATCTCTTCTTCCGTCAACTTTGCCCTTTTGATTAGTAAATGAGCCTCTACATCTACTACATTGTTTTTCGTCTCTTCAAGTGTTGCAAGATTCCTTTCTCTCAGCTGAAACTCCATTTCCGGATCAAAGGCTTCTAAGCAGTGCAAGAGAGCAGACCCAGGAGGAGGCCTTATATTAACCAGCATTGAAAAATAGACTTTGTTAAACCTGGCAGAAAATTGTTGTATTGTCTCCCCTGGCAATATTTTTTGTTGGTTATACTCTTTTATAATCAAGAAAGGGTTTTGTCTAAACATCCACCTGTCAAGGAAAACTTTGACGAATTTTTGAAAATCCGAGATGCTCGCATCAGGTAGGGTTTTGAACCAACTCTTGACTTTTCTTTGCAAAGAAAGAGAACAAAGCCTTATACTAACATCTTCTTCATCAACTTCAAAAAGGTCAAGGAAAGACTCAAATTTAGTACATATCTCTCATCAGTGATGTTGTCGCATTCACCACCGAATCTTGACAGATATAGGTCATGATTTTTAGGGAAAGCATGGGATATAGGAGGTAAAATCAGAGGCTTGTATTGATCTGGAATTTTACAAGGTATAGTGATATGTACAGAAGGTATAGAATCAATCTTGGTCTTATTAGGCTCATCAGTTTGAAGATGGTCATCGCAAAATTTGGAAAAAGGGTCTTGATCAAGCTCAAAGGCATGCAAATCTTTGGTATTTACAATCTTCAAAGGGAAGGAATCAAATGCAGGCTGACGATCTCTTCTCAAACATAGTATACTTTGCAAAGCCTTCTTGACATTCTCGGGAAAAGAGAAGAAATAATTTATAACAAAGAACAAAATGTCTTGGATGAAATTCCAACTTGAATACCCGATCTTTCCATATTGTCCTTTCATGTTTTTGCTGGTCAGATTCATCCTCCAGTGGAGTCTTTGGATCTGATCTCGAAAATGATTTGGACTCACCAGGTGAATGATTTCATCCTTTCCAATGACTAATCGTTGTCCACCATCAACAATCAGATTTGAACTTGATACATGTTACTGGGGAAATTTTCAAGTCAGATGTTTAGTTCATAAACTAAACTCGAGATTGACTAAAGCAACATTCATCTACTTATGCACTCGCGAAGCAAGAGCAGTTCGAAGGCTACCTGGCTAACTTTAGGCTCTGTCTGTAGTTTATAAAGCAAAGAAAATTAACAAACAAAAAAACTTGTCTTCCCCAGCAGAGTCGCCACTATGTTAGGGCCTAAATCTACCTTATGCTGAGAAAGGTAGGTTTAGGGTACGATCAAACCACACTTAATGTGTTAGCTAGCCCTACCAGGTCGGGAGAGGGCTCTCTCCTTGTCAATGTCGGGAAAATATAACAATGAGGCTTGAGATGACTGATATAAATACTAATTTAGGCTAGGTATATGCTCAGAAGAGTTTGATTGAATTTTATGTTGGTTTGTTGGCTCAAATGTGAAAGGAAGATTTGGGTCCAGGGAATGGATTCAGTCTTGCAGAGGTTTCTGTGGGGCGAGATAGGAAAATGCTTTAGTACTTTAAATTGAGTGAGATGGAGAGGGCATGGGAGTCTCATTAATCCTCTTCAAACAATTGAAAAAATGAAAAACTAAATAAACCCTTGGTAGAGCACTGCAACATCAATGATTTCTACCTTTATCCTTGATTCATTTAGTTCAGCTAAAAAGAGAGAGATAATGGCATACATAAACACATGTAAACTTGAATTACAAAAGAAAAAACAATAACAAATCAACTTGCCACAAAAATACCACAAAATGCTGTAAACCTTGGTCTATTCCTTTGCCAAACTGCAGAGATGAATGTACATTGATGCTCAAAGCTTGCACAAGAGTCCAACCTTTACAAATGACTGAAAAAGTACTAGATATAGGAAAAACACAACTCACGATAGTCTTTAGGGGTCGAATTCATGAGTTTAGGAGCTGTTTCAACAGGATCTAAACTAAGAAATGAAAAGTAGGCAGTGGAACAACTTGCCTCTAAAATCTAGGAAACTTATTCATTCAGTTCAAAGCTACCGTTTCACGATGGATCTATCTCCATGAGTGAATTTTCAAAATTTTTACATCAAATTACATCAAGTTACATCAATTTACATCATGATTTTGACCATGATAGAGAAAAAAGTCAAACTAAGAAAAAACTAGGCAAAAAACAGAGTTTTTTGGCAAAAATGGCAATTTTCCATCCTGTGCGCCGTGCCCCTTTCCCTGTCCATAATGCCTTTTTGCCGCTGATTTTGGAGGCCTTCCATTGCCCCAAATTTGCTACAAGTGGGCTTGCTGGAAAGGTCTATCTGTCTACCATCCAGAACGAGTGGAATTTCTGAATTTGGTGTCTATTTGAACCTCCAAAACTGACTTCTCCCAACACTACTTTGTGTGTGGCCAAAAAGGGGCAGAGAGGGCATTTTTGAGGTGTTTTTGGCCCTTTTGGAATCTCAAAACTTGACAAAAATTTCTAATAATTTCTAGGCATTCATATTTTTGCATGAGGAATCCAAAAATGTAGAGTTTTCCTCTAGAGGAGGTCCCTAGCAAAAGCAAGCACCGGGTGGCTCTACGCACCAGGCAGAAAAACCTATTTTTTCCTTCAAAAATTCAAAACTGACAAAAAGGGTGCCAAATTTCTTGAAATTTGGGTTGGGTGACCTGCATCAAGTACTATGTTTGGCTAAGGAAGCCTCAACCAAGATTTTGAGTCTATCTTGGTATTTCTTCTTCCTCAAAGTTTTCTTCAACTTGGCTTTTAAGCTCCTTATTCTCGCTTTGCAAATCTTGTTTCTTACCAAATAGTGATAGGCAGTGTGCCTCAACATCCTTTTCTCTTTGTTGGCCATCTCTAGAAGCTTCTCCAAGTGCATGTTTTCGCTCTCTAGCCAAGATTCCCAGTCAGCATCAATCTCTTGCTCAAGCGGTGTCAATTTGACTTTCCTCATCTTTGCTAGTTGCCAGTTTTCCCTTATGTTTTGCAGCTACATGATAGTTTGCTGGTCCTCCAACTGCTTGTTCCTCTGCTCAAGGTAGTTTATAATCCACATATCTCTTTCTAGGTTAGGAGATAATTCATGAATGTCAACTTCTTGTTCCTGGATGATCCCTTTGAGTTTTGAGCTTTGGGAGCCCAAATCAGTGTCCTCATCCTGTATGAGAATGAAATCTCTCTCAACCTTCAAAAGGCCCTTCATCATGCACTGGTTGTTTACCTTTGTCCTATAAATACTTTAATTTTGAAGGAAATGAGACCCCTTCCACCCCGGGTGGAGATAGTACTCGTTTGGCTGCTGCAAATAATCTTCTTTTTCCTTTTTGGTAAGTGACAAATACTAGCACACTAGTTTTTTGAGTCTCATGAACTTCTTGCTGATGTGAAGGCCCTCCCGCCTCATGAAAAACTGATGGCGTCACTTGAGGACTTGTGAAAACCTCATGTGAAATGAAATGATCCCATGAAACATTCAACAAGTTTAGCTAATGCAAAACAAAAATCTTTATCAATGAAAAATGATAAATGCTATTGTACTATTGATGAGGAGGTTTCCTTTGCACCAATGTGGTCATTTTCTCAATATTTTGGCACATGAAATAGGGGAGGTTCATCATCCTCACTCTAGTGAAATTCATCAATAATTCGACATGATAGGTGTATAAGTGAGAAAATCTGCCTTCACAATTGAAGTATTTGATTATGAACTTCATGAGTGGAGCATATGTGTCCTGTAGGTATCTGAAAGGGAAGACCCTACTGATTTGCATCTGATAGTCAGCCTTGATATAAACCTCATAATGCTCTTTGTCCACCCGCTGGCCCTTGTTCCACTGTTCCCCCACATTCGGAATACCTGTTGCTTCAGCTATAGTTTCAGGTGTAAAAGTGAATGTAACACTTGCGAAGTTGACTTGGCCATTGTGAAGATGGAGGACAAACAATCTATGAAGCTCATGGTGGTATTTGACTCTTTCCACCATCTCACAACACTGATAGCAAGATTGATGTTTGAAACATGTTACAGCAAGAGGACAAGCCAATAGCTTTGTAAGTGTAGTGGGCTCCTCCCGGATGTGTTTTCCTCCCTTGTGAGGTTTTCTTGGTGCATGAATTTCTTAGGAGGAATCACTCACTATTTCCTCATCCCTTTCATAAGGCGAATTTGTTCGCATGTTTGACACTGTATGGTGTTTCAATGATGAGTATGAAGAGATTTTAAATGAAGAATAGTTGTTTTCTTTTTAATGAAAGGAATTGATGAGTGGAATTGTGAATGAGGGGTTGTGAAGCTAGTTGTAGGGTTTTTTGGGAGTGGCAGATTTTGGGAATGCCAATTAGGGTTTGGGAATAGTGGGAATTTGTTAGGTATTAGTGTTTTGGGGATGAGGGGGGTAGGATGAATGTGAATGAAGGAGGGGTAAGGGATATGAAATGTTGGAAATGTAGTGAAGGGGAACGAAGCAATGATGTAGGGGAGCAAAACAACAACAATGACAAAATTGCAAACCCTAGACAGTTTTTTGTAATGTAATTGTTGAGCAAAGTAGGGATTAATTTTGCCCATATTAAAACACTATCAAATCTGATCAAATCTCTTGTAATGGCACAATGAGAGTTTCCACTTATTTTAGGAATGAATATTGCAAAGTTTTGGAGCTTAAGCAAGTTGATTGGATGAAATGTTGGCTTGGAAGATTGGTGCGTCGTGCCAACGCCCACGTGCGTCGCGCCAAGGAACAGGTGCATAGTGCCTTTTGGCAGACTAGTTTTGGAGGCCTTCCCGGTATCCAAATTGGGTGTGGGATATCTTTTTGGAAATATTATTGAGTCTACTTTCCAAAAAAAATTGAATTTCTCAATTTGGAGTTCATTTTCCCTATCCAAAGTCAAATCTCCCAAGACTGGTCAAAATATGGAAAATGAGGCTGCTTAAAGGCAGAGTGCTATTGCAGTCAACTTTAGAAGGTATTTCTCAACTCCAAATTGAGCTCAGGATAGCCCATTGGAAATCTAGTGGTCTCTAGTTATCAGTTGACTCATCAAGAAATTCATTTGGCCAACTAAGCTAGGAGAAATATTGATTTTCCCAAGGCCACTCCAGAGGTGCAGCAACCCTCCTAAGACAACATTATTTTTTACATTTCTCTACAACCATGACACCTATGTAAAAAGTGAAGGAAAATTTTATTCCTTGGCCTATTGTGGAAAAAATCCTCTCTCAGTTTTTCCAATTTCATCTTTCGTTGCTCAGAAGCATCATTTGAGTAAAACCTACCGCGATGTGTTGAACAGGGGATTTGTCGAAATGAAGGGAAATGAAGGGGATAAGGGGCTTCTAAATTCTTGAGAAAATTTTGGGAAGTAGGTAGGGATTTTAGGAAATAGGGGAAAGTGGAATTTCAAATATTGAGTGAGGAGAAGGGGTCCAAAGGGACTAAACACAGGCCCAACCTAGAAAGTTGTCAATGTGTAGCAAGAAACTAGGGTTTGTACAAAAATGAGGAATTTGAGGGATATCAGTGATGGGAAGTCTTTGATAAGGTAGATTAAGGATAAGGGAAGGTGTATGAACATCAGGATACAAGTTTTGCTAATGATTTTACCATCCAAGAGAAATTACCTTCAAAACCCTAAGAGAGGGAAATGAACCTTACCTAAGCACAACTGAAGCATGAACAAGGTGTAAAATGACCCATTGAAACCTGAAATGATGATGACAACCCTTTGAATGATGGTACACTAAGCTGAATGGTGACATAAAACAACATTTGAAAAACTTTGGAAGGAGTGAAAACAAACCCTAGACCTAATACCTAGTGACCAAATTTTACTTGAAGACTCACTGAAATGACAAAATTTGACTTTGACACCCTAAAAGCATTTTGTAAGAGCATGTTTGATCACTGGTGGAAGGTTTCAAAGACTGACACTAACACAGGTCAAGAGGTTCAAGTTTCGCAGGTTGTTATACAACAACCACTTATTTCTGGAGCTCAGTAACAACCTTAGGTTAGTATACCATTATTTGGACTGACCCAAACTTACACTGGTATAGTTGATCCACAAATTGGTCAACCTTTCATTGCTGGGCAGCAATAGTTGTCCCAATGACCGTGGTTGCTGCATTTTCAACAACCCCAATTCCAACAGTTCCAACCTTAGTTTGGACTTGGTTCACAAGCTCAACCTGGTTTTGGTCAATATCAAGCTTACCAAGGACCTGGAAAACAAGGCTTTGCATGTTATGGACAACCACAATTTCAATCTTGTTATCAACAACCACCTTATACTAGTTTTGATCAACAACCATACCAAGGTTACCAAATGTAGATGCCCTATGTTGGTATGCAAAGACCTATTGCACAGGAAATTCCATCATATCCTGGGTATGCTCAACCTGACTTGAATCAACAGTTGCCATTTGTAGCAACTTTAGAATTACTATATTTAAATTGGCTAACTAATGATCCAATCGCATATGCACCTTGGTGGCTGGTAATTCCGCATAAGTTACCATCTGATATTCCAAAGTTTAATGAAAATCCTGGAGAAGACCCATCGAATCATGCTATGACCTTTCATTTATGGTGTTCATCCAACACTTTGAATGATGATTCGATCAGAATTTGTCTTTTCCAAAGAACACTTACTGGTCCAGCTGCTAAATGGTACATTGAATAACCAAGAGCTTCTTTCGATAACTTCACCACTTTAGCCACTACTGTTTTGACCCACTTCTAGTTACCTATCAGATACAAGACTGGAATGGAACTCTTGACCAACTTTAAACATACTACCTCCACCCATATATCAGATCATATTTATGAGTGGCGGCGTTGTCGTCGAATGGTTAAGACATACGTTCCTGATCAAATTTTAGTTGAGTGGTTCATAAAGTCCTTATTGCCATCAATCACTAAGGATGTGGAAAAAGGTGGAGTTGTCACAAAAGAGCAAGTTATCACTTGTGCCCAATATTTGGATTTGATTTACACACAATCTGGCATGCTATATGACAAAATTCCCAATGCACCTAGACGAGCTTACACTATTGCACCACCCCAACAATCAAGTAAGGACTCTCATGTCGGTGATGGTGTTATTTGTTTTTCAAGCACACAAGAAACAGGAAGACCATTTGGTCAAACTCTTTCCATTTGCAATCAAGCTGCAAATGCATCAGAAAACTCTCATGCCTCTGAGATTAATGTTGTGTCATCTGACAAAGGCAAAAATCCAAAACAACCAGGAGGTAAGAAAAAGGGGAAGAATAACAAAAAGAAACAGGAAAATTCCACTCTAGAGAAATCATCTGAATCCCCTAGCATGGAAAGGAAACCTTGTTATCCATGTTTGATATGTAATGATGAGCATTATACAAGAGATTGTCAACATCGCTTTGAGGTCTCTAAACTTTAAAGACTTCAACCACATCAACAGTGTTGACAGATCCGTTTCCTACCCTAGAGACACATTTGGTTGCAACTAATAATGCTTCCACATCCGAAGTACTCATGTTATCCATCACAAATCCACAAAATGATGTTTTAGTTTCAACAAGAAACAAATATTATGGAAATCCGTCATCGTTGAATAACCAAGCCACTAATCGACCTAGTACTTTGACCTCGACTTCACCTGAAGTTAATCCACCAATTGTACCTGAATTGACGATAAAGCCACCTAAGGGAGTTGTGCACAAATCAAGATTCGATCCTCATGCTCAAGTAGCTCAAAAGTATAATATAGTGGAAGATTTGGCTCAATCACCTTTCGCTATGTCGACACTCAAGGTGTTGCAAAACTGTCCCTCCCAGAGATGAGCTTTATTGTCAGCAATAGGTGGAATAGATGCTACTGATTCAAATCTTGTAGTTTTCAACCATGTGGGATATTCACCACAGTTACCGGCACAATTAGCTTTCCTAATACAAGTAAAAGCTCTCAAAAACAATGTTCACAGATCTATTATTTGATGAGGGGGCATCTACTTGCATTATTTCCATGAGTTGCTGGAAAACACTTGGTTCACCACCATTGTCACGATCACCAGCTACATTAAAAGCCTTTGATGGAAGAACATATACTCCATATGGGATTTTGAGTAACCTGCAAATCGAACTAGGGGGCAAGACAGTAATTGTTGACGTTGAGGTTGTTGACAGACTCCTCGATTACAACATTTTACTAGGAAGGCCTTGGGTATATGCTATGGCTATTGTCGTTTCCACGTACTTTCATACAATTGTATTTCCTTTCAAGGGTGGAATCGTAGTCAATGATCAACTAGCCTTTTTTTCCAATATTTCATAGGATATGAGAAGCATTCTGTTGATACACGGAAACCAACTTTCACTTCAAGGTGTTGGGGTAGGTCTCCTTAAAGATCCTTCCCTGATGGGAACTTTTACCCTCCTATCACCATCTGATTTGGCGGAAGTGGCAAGAGTAGAGACATGCAACATGATTTCTTCTACATCATCTAATTTTATGAATATTTCCAACTACTTTGAAACTGATAGTCATAGCAAGGCATTGCCACTGGGCCCCATTGAATCATCATAGCAATCAATTTTTCGGGCTTGTGTGGCAAACCCTAATCCACACTCAACAATTGTATGGGTAGATAGATAGTTAAAATATGGTACCTCTTCGGATCTTTTTTCATGTATAGATTCTACAGATGAAGGAATCATCATATAAATGATGATAGGAGAGACACCATGGGAGGATTATCATCATCGTTCCCACCTTCGAGATGAAAATGAAGATTATTCAGATGAACTAAATCACCCATTGATTGTTGATTTTTTGTCAAATTCTATAAATATTGTAGATTCTGAGTGTAATTTGTCCAACAAGAAGAAACAATTTCTATAAAAATTTCAACCAAGCCTAACATTGTAGAAAATATTCATGTCGGCAAATCATGTTCTTCATTGGAACTTGATAAGTACTGTGCTCTTTTTCATGAATTTCGAGATATCTTTGCATGGTCTTATGAGGAGATGCCGGGCATTGACTCAGGTATTGTTGAACATCAGATTAAAATCTACCCTGATGTCAAACCAGTACGATAGTGGCTTTGACCTGTTCATCCTAAGAAAGTTGTTGCCATTAAGGTAGAGGTTGAAAAACTTTTGCATGATGGCTTCATTTTCCCTGTACCTCTTATTGATTGGGTATCTAATATTATTCAAGTAATGAAAAAACAAGGGACAATTTGAGTGTGTGTCGATTATAGGGATGTAAATCAAGCATGTCCAAAGGACAATTATCCTACACCTTTTATTGACCAAATTATTGACGAATTTGCCAAACGTGAAATCTTTTCATTCATGGATGGATTTTATAGCTACAATCAAATCAATATTCACCCACAGGACCAATCAAAAACCAATTTTATATGTCCGTGGGGCACATTCGCCTATTGAAAGCTACCTTTCATTTTGAAGAATGCAGGGGTTACATTTCATAGGGCGATGAATTATGCCTTCCATGACATCAAACACATCGTTCAACCTTATCTTGATGATTTTCCTACTCATTCGCGAAAATGAACTGATCACCCACAACATTTGAGAGCAATATTCTTACGATGTCGACACTACAAGATAAGAGTCAATCCACATAAATGTGTTTTTTGTGTTGGCTCTGGTCAATTGCTTGGATTTGTGGTTTCAAAAGATGGAATTCAACTCGATCCCATTAAGGTTCAAGTAATCCTTGACATGCCTCCACCTTCAAACTTGTTATAGATACAGAGACTTCAAGGGAAGGAAAACTTTCTCAGGAGGTTCATTCCAAAATATGCTAAATTAGCTAAAGGTTATGCACGTCTATTGAAGAAAGTGGTACCCTTCCATTGGGACCAAGTTGCACAAGCTTCTTTTGAAGCTCTTAAAGATTCCCTGATTAAAGCAACATTAATGTATGCCCCAAACTATCAAAAATACTTTTACCTGTATCTCACCACCGCAGATATAACCATTCGTATGGTTTTAGTTCAAGAAGAGAGTGGAACTGAACATCCTATTTACTATTTGAGCCGTAACCTCAATGATACATAAAGCAAGTATTCATATGTCAAAAAGTTAGCCTTGGCAGTCGTTCAAGCTCTATAGAGATTTCGTCATTACTTCCTCCTTCGAAAAAATACCATTGTTAGATTGCAACCCTATGACATACATTTTGTCATGTCAATAGCTGGGGGGGAAATATTCTAAATGGATAATTATCTTGCAGGAGTTTGATTTGGAATTAATCAAGTCTAAATCAAAGAAATCTCTTGTCTTTGTCAAGTTACTTTGCGATCTTCCCTCATCCTCCAATGATTTAAAATTAGAAGCATCAATCTTGCATGAGTCTATGTTTCTGATCTCGTCAAGTGATCCATGGTATGGTGATATACTAGTCTATCTCCAGACCCAAGCTTTTCGGCCTAATACCTCTCGCTCTGAACAATGACGTACTCGATACCAAGCCAAATATTATCTGATCATTGGTGATACACTTTATTGTCGTGGTGTCGATATGATCTTACGTAGGTACCTTACTCATGAGGAGGCCAAAAACGATTTGAATGAGTGTCATTTAGGTGCTTATGGGGGGCAGTTATTCAGTAATGCAACTGCACAGAAAATTCTACGTGTTGGTTACTTCAAGCCAACCATATTCAAAGATTTCATTCTTGCTGTCAGAAGTTGCCATGCTTGCCAGATATTTGACCGTAAAACCAGATTACCACCTGCACCACTACATCCAGTCATTACTGTTAGCCAATTCAAAAAATGGGGCATTGACTTCATGATAGAAACCCCACCTCAACCGGGGGGCATGGATATATTATAGTCGTTGTTAACTATTTTACCAAATGGGCCAAAGCGATGCCAACATTGAACAATAGTGGCGAAATGACTACTCTGTTTTTTTTTAACCATGTGGTTGTCAGGTTTGGTGTACCACAAGCTATAGTTACAGATCATGGGTCACATTTTTGCAATCACATGATGCTCAAATTAACTGCCAAATTAGGACTGTCACATGATAGTTTTACTCCATACTACCCACAAGATAATGGACAATTTGAGGCTATCAATAAAGTCCTTAAGCACATGTTGCAAAGAATGATTGGAGTCCATAAAAGGAATTGGCATTTAATCATGTACTCGACATTGTGGGCATATTGAACCTTGGTGAGAAATGCTTCCGGATTTATGCCTTTCCAATTGGTGTAAGGTTTGGAAGCAGTCTTACCAATCCAATGTGAAATCTCGTCTCTCAAACTCGTGATTGACCTGCTACCTGACACTTCTGAAGAAGAAGCACATTTCTTGGAGTTAATCCATCTGGATGAAACCTATCGTGATGCCGCACTAGCTAATGAGGCAGATAAGAAATGCATCAAAGCTCAATATGATAAAAATGTTAAGCTTTGTGTCTTCTCAGAAGGTGACCTGGTCTTGCTTTATGATCAGGATTCTGATAAAATTGGAGCGGGAAAATTTGAACCATTATGGATGGGCCCTTACATTGTTAAACGTGTGTTGATGAAAGGTGCCTACTAGTTGGTGGACTATGATGGATTTCGTTGTCGCAGCCTCGAAACGGGTTGTACCTTAAACATTACTATGCTTAGTTAAGTGTAGTAATACTCACTATATATATGCTTTGATTTGCATGTGTGTGTTAGTTTCTTTTAGAGTTTTTATTTGGTCAGGTAATCCACTTCGAATTTGTTGCAGATGTGAAACTTTTCGGAACTATTTGTTGGGTATGCTGATGGAGCTAGTTGTAGTACACATAATTTATCTTCTGCAGCATGGGCCATTTTCGCTCCAAGCAGCGAGTTAGTGAGTTTTAGAGGGATATGTATTGGATGATCAACAAACAATATCGCTGAGTATAGCTATTGGCTTCATGGGACTTGACCTAGGTTTGAAATTAATTTAGCCAAACAAATCCTGAAACTACCCGCCCTTTCGGCAATAGTCCGTGGAACGCGAACTGAGGTCTCACCTGAGGTAGTATGGGAGGGTGCTGGCACCAGGTTTCCACACCCTAGGGATGTCTTGATGAGATCTGGAATGGTAACTAATTGATCCTACGCACTTAGTGCAGCTCCGCGCAACTGTTTGGCCTTCAGGTAGCTTTATACAGAATGCAAAGGGGCGCTACCTAGATCCTCTAACTTTACTGGGTTATTATTACATATCTAACTTAATTTTGTGGGTCTAGTAATCTTTATCAATTATTCAGTGCGCGCAACCATAAACTTGTAAAGAAATGCATCAACATATGCCAGAAGCATAAACAACAGATCTATGAAAAGAGGCGCAATATTTCAGAATCCACTTATTTTTTATTAACTTTCTGTTCCAATACAATCCAATCCACTCTATGCACTCAACTGCAGGGGTTCGCACACATAGTTGCGGACTCTACCAGGCCTCTACGCACACAGTTGTAGAGCCTCTTCTACTACTCCTACAACCCAAGACTCATACTTACAGACTGAGAGTGAATACCATAGTCAGAAACCCACAATACTTAGATCACACAATAGCTACTTTCTATGCTTAGAGCCTCACTCTATTTATACATTCCCATGGTCCATAGACCATGGGTAGGCCAACACATTCTAGATTAAATTACAATATTTTAGGGCAGACTACCCTTTGATTTGACTCATTACAATTCGTGCTCAACGCACTTCATGGAGCCTTTACAATACCATTACCCAAAATTGCGGGCTTTAAGCCCCAAAACCATTACGCGGGGGATCTGCTACCCAATAGGCCCCCAACACAATCATTGTGACTCATCCTGAGTAACTCGTTGGTGTGGCGAGCTGCGCTGCCAAGGCTTCATAAACCACTATCCCTGTGAGTGATGCACTACTATTTTTTGCTACATCCTTTGCCTCCTACAACGCTTCTTCAAGCTCCTACTTCATTGCCCCTATTAATTTGCTTAGATGATGATGCTCATTTTGCTCTGCTAGGTTAACAAAAAGTGATCCCTCATAGGATTTTAGCTCTAGTTGAGAGGTCAAATGGGTGAACTTTTTGCACAAGAGCAGCAAGCTTGCGATCTCTGGTCGAGTATACTCAATGTCGATTGAAGCTTGTGTTGCATTTTTGCAAGAGAGATGTTGCTGCTTGCAAGGTCCCAATCTTCAAGTTTTTTCATGGGCACACGGCCTAGGGATGAACTTCTTAATGGCATTCTCTCTTACATCCCAAGATTCACCATCTTGCACTTATCGTTCATAGATTTCTTACCAAAACACAAGTTTCATAGCGACATCCGGACCAATCCTGCTATCTGTCTGGGAATTTTCAGTGCATCTCTCACTGCTAGTGTTGGTCTCGGTGTGATAGTCTTGGCTATCGACCTTATGCTGTCCCAAAGGTCGTGTGTCTCTTTTGGAAATGGTGCAACCACTGGGCTTACTCTCAAAGCATTGAAGCTGGACGGGTTCATACCTATGGGATACTACAATAACATAAGTCTCAAGATGTCACAGTTTGTTCAGTGGATGACCATCTGTGATTTATAGGCCTGTTGAAATTCAAATTCGATCGTTCCCTCCTTTTCTGGCTCATTAAAGCGAGACTGGCAGTAGATCATTTCAAATTCAGTTCTGACTCCGTGTCTTAATTTTCCACCATTTGCTCCTTGTTATCATAAATTGACCATCATGTCATGAACAATGACCTCAATGGTCACTTTCTAGCTTGTCTGCGTAGCAGCGTAGCCCCTTATGTGCAACCGCGATCCTTGTGATAGGCTCGCCCTATGTGGAACCCTCTTTTCGCACAGATCTCCTGTAGATTTGTTTATAGTCCCACGCCTTCTTTCAACTACTTGAAGCACTGAGACTGGGCTCCGGTCAGTTAGTCAGATAGTTGGCCCACTCGTGTAGGGCATTAGGCGACTGCCATTTACTCTTCCTAGGAAGGGCTCCCCATTAAGCTTACTAAGCTGGACCACCCCTCTGTCTATGACCTCTTTGATCACATATGGTCCCAACCAATGCATTTGGAGTTTTCCAGGGAATTTTTCAAACTTGCTGTCATATAGCAGTACTAAATCATTTACTTTGAATGTGCACAACTTGATATGGTGATCATGCCAAGATTTCTCGCGCTATTTCTGTACCTGCTGATGTAATCCCGCCAAAAATCGTTCTTCCTCAAGTTCTTCTAATTGTGCGAGCCTCTCTTCCAAGGCCTCATAGCTTGCCATGCCTATTATTGCTACTATCCACAGACTAGGTACAATGTATTCCATTGGCATGATGGCTTTCATGCTGTAGACTAGCCTGAAAGGTGTTTGACCAGTCAATTTTTTGCAAGTGGTTCTATATGCCCATAATATGGCAGGTATGTGCAAGCCCCAATTGTTTCGTTGCATGCTACATACTTTGGTCAGTGCAGTCTCCATACTTTTGTTGAATGATTCTACTATCCGATTAGCTTGTGGGTGGTATGACGTACTTTGTTGATGATACACCTGGAACTCCTCAGTGAGTGCGCTGATAATTTCATTTAGGAAGTGCATTCCACAGTCACTCATTAGAATTTTTGGGCATCCAAATCATGTCAACACGTTGTTGAACAAAAAACTCTTAGCTATAGCGGCCATACAGTCCTTGACCGATTGTGCTTTTGCCCATCGAGTCAAGTACTTTGTCGCGGTGATGATAAAGCGCACGCCCATCTTCCCTTGAGGTTTGATGGGCCCCACAAAGTCTATCGCCCATTTTTCAAATGGTTGCAACGTCATCTATGGATTGTGTGGCATCTCATCCTTGCGCGATGGTTTCCCAATCCATTGACATACGTCGCAGGCCTGACAGTATGCTTTCGAATCTTGATGTAGGGTTGGCCACCATAGGCCAGCGTGAAGAGTCTTCTGTGCCATCGCCCGTCTCACATAGTGTCATCTTGTAGCCCCCCCATGTGCTTCTACGAGTATCTGTCCTCATTCAAATTCAGGTACATATCTTCGTAATATCTTGTCATTTCCCATTTTGTAGAGGTGCCCCACGATAACAGAAAAATCCGCCGCGCGTACCACCAATTATTTCTTCTGTTGAACTGAATATCTCTGCAGCGTAGTCCCTGTGGTTAAGAAATGTGTTATATCTTCAAAGTGTCCATCCGCGACATGCACTACATAAAGTTGTGCGTCAGGTAGTCCTTCCTCCAAATTTGTTGGCTCCTCACCATTCTCAATTTGTGATAGGTGATCTGGTCCTGCATTTAAGCGTCCCGGATTTACGATGACCTCAAAGTCATATTTTTGAAATAGTAACAGCCATCTGCCTATGCACCCCCAACATAGGCTTGTTCTCAAGGTATTTCAATGCAGAATGATAGGTATACTTCTTGAAGTTCCCACCAGGTAGATAGTGGCAGTATTTCTGAAGCACATATACGATCGCCAATCCCTCACGCTCAATAGTAGAGTAGTTCTTTTCAGCTTTGGACAACCGCCGACTTGTGAATGCGATTAGGTGATCAATACCTTCCGCTCCTTCCTGCGTGAGTACAATGCCCAACGCGATACATGATGCATCAACATGTAAATGAAATTTGACGTCCAATTTTGGGAAAAGCCAAATGGGAGCGGATGCCATTTTTTCCTTAAGAACTTCCAGACATTTCTTACATCATCATTCCAACAATATGTAGCATCCTTTTTCAGCAATTGTTCCATTGGTGCTGTGATTTGTGCATATCTCTTAATAAACTTTTGATAGTAGCTAGTGTGCCCCAACGTGGTGTGTATTTGTTTGAAACTTTGTAGTGCTTCCAGATTGAGAATGACAGGAATCTTCACAGGGTCCACCATCAAAACTTGTTTGTAGATCACATGGCCGAGAAAATTTCCAAAGGGGACAAGGAAAGTGCACTTCTTAAGATTCAGCCCAATCTGGTGTTGTCGGAAATTATCCAACATCAACTGTAAGCTCGGTATATGCTTTTTAACTAACCCAAGTACAGTCCAATCATCGAAATAGACCTCCAAAAACTTGTGGATAAATTCCTTGAATGCATCCAGCACTACGTGTGAAAATATTGCAGGCGCGTTCTTCAATCCAAAGGGCATAATAGTGTACTAAAAACAACCCCAGTCGGTGGCAAAGGTTGTCTTGCTCCTATTTTCCGGTGCGATCTTGATCTGATGGTACCCTAAAAACCCATCCGTGAATGAGTAAGCTTCCTGTGCGCCAACATTCTCCAATACTTCATTTATAAATGGTGTCGGGAATGGATCGTGAACACAAGTGTCACTAAGATTCCTGAGGTCTACGCAGATCTGAATTTCACCCTTCTATTTGTTCTCATGCACTATCATAGGACTCACCCAGTCAGATTCTTCCAGTGGTTCAATAATTCATCTTGCAAGCATTTTATCCAACTCTTCGTGGACCTTTTCCTTATACTTCAGATTCAAATGGTAAGGTCGCTGCTTAATTGGCTTCGCATCCGGTTTCAGGGTAATCTTTATCATTCCTAAGTCGCCAAGGATCCGCTTTACCTTCATGATTTTGGTTGGAAACAATTCTTGATATTCGCGAAGTAGCTCGACAACTTTATCCACCGTGGCATCATCCCAATAATCCCCAAGTGTCGCGTACTTCGGTTCCGCATCTATACCAATGTTTACCCGCTTTGCTTTTAGTGGCGTAGTGATGTCGAGGTCCTCGATTATTGGTCCTTGAACTTCGCAACTCCCTTCAATTTATGGAATATTAATATTTCGGGGGTCATCATCATCATCCTCTGCTTATACATTGTAACATTCTAGGGCATGGCTTAACTGAGGTGACCATTTTAGTTGAACTATTTCCTGTGGTTCCTGTGGTATTTTGAAAATGGCGGTTTTCATGGCTTGCAGCACATTGTTAATAGTATCCACCCATAGGTCTTCAAATGAGAATGTTAACAAAAATCCTCCACACAAGATATCCCATTCGCTCGTACAATGTTGGACTTCTGTTTCGGTATACTAGTTCCTCGGGATGACATCCAGGGTATGATAGAATAAGTGTACCCATTCAGGCTGAGGTTCTTCTCCATAGGCCTTTGTCCATTTTGTGGGGTGTTTGCGCAGGTCATCGTGTCCATCATATTTTTCTATTATTCATAGTTCTGGATTCTGAAACCATAACCGCATCATCCTCCTGTAGCCATGCCAGTTTTCAAAGTCTACTTGATGTGCTCCCCACCAATGTAGGTGTCGCCCATAGTGCCCATTTTAATGCATCGAACCATAGGTGCTCTGGTACTGCACTCTCAAACTTGTTAAAGAATTCGTCCATCGTTGTTAATCCATCATATATTGGTAGATCTCGAGCCTGGGCCATTATGCAACACAATGATTTAGTCATCATATTACAATTTAGCATTGTTACTTCACTCAACCGATTGTGCCAACATTCATCTTCTTCATCTGAATTCGAAGGGCAGGAACCTGCGCATTCCCACGAGACCCTTCCATCTGCAGTCAGATTTAGCTAATCTTGGTGTCACGCAGTTATCATGTAGATACAATCTAGCTCATTGTCGCTTCCATCGTCGTGCGCGGGTTCAGTGTAGCACTCTCCTTCAGCTGGATCCAGCAGAACTGCTACGCATAGGGATTTTTTCTCAAAAATCATTTTCTACTTCTTCAGGTTGATGTCTCCATTCATGTTTGTGGCCCAGTCTATCCCTAAAAATGAGGGGTAAGGGTTACCGTCATTCACAATCCCCATTACCTCAAAGTCCGTCTACATGCTCACACCTTCAATATCCACTATTACCCCTTGCAATCTTCATGTGGGCAAAATCTTTTGTTGGTTCACCATCCATAATTGAATAGGAGAGCACTGTAACGCGGGCCTACCCATGCGTTCCCATGTCTATTTTGGTAACACATTCATGTCTGAACCCAAGTCTAAGATCACCTGATCCATTTTATACTCGCCAATCTGCGTCCTGAATCTCATTTCCCTCCCAGTGCGCAGTGCATGCCTTCCCAGTTTCTGGACTACGTGTAGTTAACTCAGTCCCGCACACTTTGCGATCAGCTCTTGTAGTCCTTTAATTGACTTATTGTCACGTAGCAACTTCATGCATGTCTCTAAAAAGGTAGTAAGCATAGAAGGATCCATACCAATCTCTAGTTGATCCTTACTACTTGAAGTAGAGGCCTTTGCGAAGTTCTTCTTAGCTTCCATAAATGTTTCTCTTGCGTGCTCCAAGTCAAACTTAGGTTCCTTCGTAGGAGCCTTGCGAACCCATGTATCTTCCTCAAGCTTCTTCCCCTTATCTTCCCCTGTGGTCGTGCCACTTCTAAGCATCATTTTCACATTGGGGTATTTTTCACGTGGTTTGGACCTCATCATTTGGATATTTTGAGTCGAAGTAGGTTGTAGCACCCCTTTCTCGCGCATTTGTGCGATCAGCGTCAGGAAATCTACCATTTCATGATCAAACTGCTCACAGTACAAAGAAGATATTCTTGTTGGGTTGGTACAATCGCAACCGTAGTGCCCTAGTCCTCCACAATTATAATAGATTAGCTGTCCACGCCCTCGTCTGGGTCCCATTCCTCCTCATCCTTGTTCATGTCCTTGGAATCCACCGTGTGCTATTACTATGGCTAGATCAAGGCCTCACATTTCTGTCTTCATTTGATAGGTTGGAGTCCTATCCATCATTAGCTCATAGATCCGACAAGTCCACTCATCGTGGCCCACTAATCTACAAAAGTTACAAAATAATAGCTGCAGAGTCTATATATACTTCTGCAACAGGTGATAGTTGTCCATAGTGTGCTTTCCTCCCACATGACAAATCACACACTAAAGCGTGGGTGCTGCACTTGGCCCCACCTGAGCCTCTGGTCTCAATGACATTGGTCCCCCTCCCACCAAATAATTCACAAATACTGGATAGTGATCCTTATCGTGACCCTAGCCTTTACATTTTATGCACCACACTTCTTCGTGCGCTTCCAGCCAGGGTGCCCTATCCTGCTTCAAACTCTGCATCTCCAAGCATAGGTTCTGTAGCTACAAGTGGATTTGCTGAACTCCCAACCCCGGATCTTGTATCAATGTTTCATGCAATCTCATTGCCATCTCTAATGCTTCTGCTTGGGTTGAGAGCTTCTGTTGTGATAGCGCCATCCTCAGGTGCGGTGTCAAAGACACCACAAACCACACATAGTGTTGCACATCTATCAGTGTCATATTAGCCTCGCGGGTTGTACTCTTCAACCTCTAATCCAGATCCGACGGGGTTTCACTTGGAAGCATCGCAATCTCCTTAAATTCGATGATCGACTGCATTACGGATTTCAGCCGGGTAAATTCATTGTTCAATGCGATCTGGATCTCTGCTATTCCTACATTTATATGATCATTCGAGTTCTTGATACACCAAGTCAGCACGCGATCCTGTAGCGCGCTTACCAATGTGGCCCTCTTAATGTTGTCATCTGTAACCCTGTGTGCTTCCCATACTGCTCTTACTACGAACCAAAATTGATTCAGATCTTCATTCCCTACTCCTCTAAATATAGGCAGCTTGATCACACTCACCATGCTAAATTGCTAGTTAGGTGGAGGCGGTGTGGGTGAGGATGTAATGCGTTTCCTTATCAAACTAATCGCACTCCTCAGAGAAACCCAAGTGTGCTCTTCCTCGCTCACTCGCGAAGGTGAAATTAAAGGACTGTTTGCTAAACGTTTGATACCTTTGTAGACCTTTCTGCTCCGCGTCGTTCCACTCGTTAATGTATTTTCATCACGTGTTTTTCACATAACAACATCTTAATCTAGGTATTCAAAGATTTGATGTACTTACCTCTCGGTCCCTTGATAAAACGCATTTCTGCTTCGTTGTAGTTTACGATCGTGTCTGTAGCAAATTCGGTGATAAACCCACCTATTATTTGATCGAGCTAATGGTCTACTGCCTGCGTGATCTTATCTTTTGATGCCTCTAGCCTGTGCACCAACTCCAGAGTCCACACTATTGGTTGATCAAGCTTGCACCTTCCTTGGCTATCGGTTAGCCTTGCGATCCACTCATACAAATTTGAAGAGAAGTTTGCAAAGAAGATTTCGTGGATTTCCATGTATATGTAGTGATCTAACCACCTCTTCTCTGATATCCATGGGGTTTTGTTTTCTTGTATCACAAAGTCGTGAAGCTTCTAATCCAACCACTCTTCAATTTCTTTCTTCGTAGGGTTCTAGTGTTTTGACATCAAACATCCCTTAGGCAGATCTCGGTCCTGACAACAGAACCATTTTTTGGCTTGATGGGGTCTGACCTAGGTTCAGAAGTGATTTAGCCAAACAAATCCTGAAATTACCAGCCCTTTCGGAAACAATCCATGGGGCGCAGACTAAGGTCTCACCCCAGGTAGTATGGGAGGGTGCTGGAACCAGGTTTTCGCACCTTAGGGATGTCTTGATAGATCTAGAATGGTCGTTAACTGATCCAGAGCACTTAGTGCAGCTCCGCACAACTATCTAGCCTTCAGGTAGATTTATACAAAATGTGAAGGGGCGCTACTGAGATCCTCTAACTTTAATAGGTTATTATTACAGGTCTGGCTTAATTTTGTGGGTCTAGTAATCTTTATCAATTATTCAGCGTGCGCAACCATAAAATTGTAAATAAATGCATCAACATATACCAGAAGCATAAACAACAAATCTATGAAAAGAGGCACAATATTTCAGAATCCACTTAGCTTTTATTAACTTTCCAGTCCAATACAATCCAATCCACCCTGCGCACTCAGCTGCAGGGGTCCGTGAACAAAGTTATGGACTCTACCAAGCCTTTGCACACACAGTTGCGGAGCCTCTTCTACTACTCCTACGACCCAAGACTCGGACTTACAGACTCAGAGCGAATATCATAGTCAGAAACCCATAATACTTAGATCACACAACAACAACTTTCTACACTTAGAACCTCGCTCTATTTATACATTCCCTTGGTCCGTGGAAAATGGGTAGGCCAACACATTCTAGAGTAAATTACAATATTTTAGGTTGGACTACCCTTTGACTTGACTCATTACAATTCGTGCTCAGAGCACTTCGTGGAGCCTTTACAATACCATTACCCAAAATTGTGGGCTTTAAGCCCCAAAACCATTACGCGTGGGATCCGTTGCCCAACAATAACACATTGATTGAACTCCTCTCCAATGCCATTTCACTTGGCATACACCAAATCATCATTAGGCT
Organism: Pinus taeda; assembly: GCA_000404065.3. Taxonomy (NCBI): domain Eukaryota; kingdom Viridiplantae; phylum Streptophyta; class Pinopsida; order Pinales; family Pinaceae; genus Pinus; species Pinus taeda. Next base: position 417,922 of record APFE031062851.1, on the reverse strand, counting down.
AGACTCACAACTTATCGTACTACATCTTACTGGCATCTATATCGTCTCTAACATAGCAATTCATCGCATGTTCCTTAGAGTTTGTATTTTGGAAAGGTATTTTGAATTCATTCAATATCAACATATTTCCAAAAATCTAAATGCATTAACTGGCTCTCTAGCGAATTATGTGTTAAAAAGAAATTTGCACATTTGTGAAGTAAACATTTTCAATTCACATCATCATTTGAAAAGGATTGCATCACTTAACCATAATAAAACTCTGAAAGTCAAATAAATAGCTGTATATAAGTTTTTACAAATAGTTTGTGTCTAAGACAAAATCTGGTCATCTGACCCAAAAAACTAAAAAATGTATGTAGAAAATATCCAAGTAAACTAGTGCTGCTCATGACAACAAGTCGCAGCCTGTGCTATCATGCGTAGGAGGCTCATCCAATGACTCGGCATGCCAATGGTATGGAACTGCAATTGCATAGGTAACTCTTCAATCCGGACATTCGGAATTCCTAGGGTCAAACCCTCTATGTGATCCTGTAGCTGGGCCAGTGTCTCTGCTAAATCCAAGTCTTGGAGAGCTTCTCTCCCAACAGCTCTTTGTACTGGCATAGCTGAATCTTGTCGATGTCCCACAGGTCGAACAGATCCAATATCTGCATGCATATAAACAATGTTTGTTTAGTCTTTGCAATAATAAGAAAACACAAAAAAGTAGAAACTTTAACAATAAAAACACTTTGGTCAAAACAATTTACCAATAGCACTCCACTGCACTCCAACCGATAACACCAGATCTGGATCACCAGGGAAATCCATCCCTAAATATGGATATTCTGCGAAGGCCATCTCCTGATGGTCAAACCACTCAAGGAAAGCAGAGGTAAACGAGATCAATGACTAGCTAGCATGCCTAGCCAAAAGATCTACCCACCTCTACATCTGTGGGTCTCTAGTTCCAGGTACTCCCAGTGAGATTTGTTGTGGCTACATGAGTGGGATTCTCTCCAAGGCAAAAGAAATCAACATAGACCCATAACCAAATTTTTTTGTCTTCCTATTCTTTACCTTGGTCATTTGTTCTTTTATGGATGAAAGAACTACCTCACACCAATTGAATACCTTTGGATCTAAGCACTCCAAAGCATACTGCATATATGACCTGTTTGCGAAATGTAAAGTTGCACTGCCAGCCAGTTTGGAGAGTGTAAAAAGGATTGTTCTCAACGGTAAATCATCAACATCCTTGATATTGATATCTTCGTCTCTGCTAGGTTGATCTCCTTCTCGGCAGAACTGTTGTATATAATCTCTCACTGATTCACCTCCTCTAGTAAATTCTGATAGTGAGATGGGGGCACCTCACCTCGATAGTCCCATTAGAAAGTAAATATCCTTGATGGTAAAGGGGATCATTTTGCCCCTAATGTGATAAACCTGATCGGTAGGATCCCAAGAATGAACAAGGTATTACAAAAGCTCAATTTGTTGTCACATGCTGGATAATCGAAAATACTTTAGCAACCCATAATTCCTTAAAGCATCAACTATTCCTTGATTGTTTAGGGAAATCATGTCTTGTTCTTCATTCTCTTGTTCTCTCCATATAATGACCATTTTGATCTGATGAATTTCTGAAATGCAACCATTAGAAAAATTAGGATCCAATTTTTGCAAAAAACAGTTGAAAATTTGGGAGAAAACCACTGTCAAAATTTGGTTTTTGCACCCATCGCAGCCCTTCATTAGAGACAGTGTGCTTCAATGAATATTGCCTTCTAGGTGTATGCAATGCAGCGCACCTTTCGATATTGAAAGGGTGCACTGATCCAGAATGCGCAAAATGAAAACCTATGGGCCTCAAAAACATTTTTTTTTTGCTCAAAACTGAAAATAAATGGATTGAAATGGAAGAGAATAGGGATAGCTCCTACCTGGTCTGGACGGCACGAGAAATGATCCACAAAATCCTCTGCAATCAACTAGTGAATTTTGAGGTAAAAACTACTCTAGAGCTCCAAAATCAAAGCGTAAAAGTGAAATGGTGAAAATGAATAACAAAACTTGTTTTTATGTTTATTACTTGCACATTAATCAAGTAAACATTGTTTTTTATTCATTTTATACATGAATATGTATTTTTAATCCTCTTTGATGGAGTTTTGAGTAGGTTTAACAAGCTGAAAGCATAATTTGATGTGCTCGAGTGTAAACTGAACATCTTTGACCACAAAACAAACTTTTGTTTCTTTTTTGAGCTTTGTTAAAAACAAAAAGAAACCCCCATAGTTTCCTCTTTAAACTCTTTTCAGACTCTCTAAAAATGAAAAGATTGTCGAGCGCTTGTCTATTCCAGCTTGTTAAAGGATTGGAAATGACATCTCTCTTGTATTATTTTATGCTTTTTCGGGCTTGAGAGATTATTTTACAAAAAAATAACTCGTGGAGTTTCCTTTTTGTCCCTTTTCAAAATCTCTAAACATGAAAAGGACCAAGTTGTCTTTGTCGTTAAACTCGTTAAAAACATTAAATAGCGACAAACTTGTCCATCTAGACAAGACCGAGTTTCACCTTTGCTAGACTTGTTAAAGCATGAAATAACGATGGGTTCACCCAAAGGGTGAATTATACAACAAGCATATGTTATCCTCGTCAAGCTTGATAAAAAATAAAGAGGTACTAGTCAGCAATGACTGGGAAAATTGGAAAAGGTCGAGAAAACTTTATGGTAGTGAGTTACTCTTGAACATGACACTTTCAACTCACCAATCTGACTATGTGGGTTGGGTCATTTAGCTTGATGGTTATCACAACGTTGGTGTATCATACCATCCATTACTTTGTTTTGGGTCAACGCTACCAATTCATCTCAGTGTCGCTGATATATTCAAGAGAAGTCATTCAGTTCAAATTTCATCCGTTGCAATACTATAAACCTTCATTTTCATGACTGCCTTTCCTGAACCTTGTGTTGTCAGTCGATTCTCATCTCCAAATTCATTTACCTCGTTTTGTGTCATAGATGTGGGATACATCAAGGCCCTCCTGCGACAAGTTGCTTCTTGTCGACATTAGCATATCCTCTAAGAAGTTAACTTAGAAACACCCCTTCAGTACCTTGAAGCTTGCATACATCAGTGGTAGAATTCTCGCTTATGGCGATAGGTTGACATCAATGACCTTCGACTGAAAGACTTTGTATGGTGTTCAACATCAAATCATTTATTCACACCATGAAAAATGTACTGTAGTACCTTGAGGGTCATCATCATTATCAGTTATTCCTCTCGCATTTGTTAACAACTTACATCATTGGCTGGTAATCAGACAATGTCTTTCCATGTTTGACTTCAAAACATCTATTCACATGGTTAGACTTGTACTTGAGTGAGAGGTTGGATGAGATTGAAGACCTCAGATCTAGTTTCATCCATCTGGGCTGTGATGTTTTCAGGAGTACTAAATCAAATGTATAATGGCCTTACATTCATGGTCAACCATTCATGGGTCTATATTTGTAGATGACCATATTTGTACATGTAATGAAAGTTTATAAGCTGAGCATGGGTATGCCTCCCTCAGCTAGTTCACGAGAAAAAATCAAATTATCATGATATATGTATTGTAATTGATGCAGGTCACCTTCTGCTCAAAACCTCCTCTCCTTGTGATAAAGAATTTCACCTGACATAGATATTTACGACTTGATACTTTAGGGGGGAACTGTTATAGATCAATTTGGGCACATCAACCCCAACTTAAAGATCGATGATATTAGGGCTCATCAACCCCTAGTTTAGTTGTTACATGCCCTCAAGTAGTTAGTCATCAGAATGCCTTACTTCCCAAGAAGTTCCATCACTGAAAACATCCAAAAACTACCTCTAAGAAGATCAGCGCAGGTAGGCCTTCATTAGGGTGCACTGCATTACAAACCATACACTGTCAGGGTGCTATGCAATACAATTGGTTCCTCTTTGGCCTGCACTGAGCGAATTTGAGAAAATTTCCATGAGGCTTTGAAGATTCCTTGTCCAATGGAAGCCTCTAGAAGTTTCTCAAATGCCACCTACACCTTTGAGTTTGCTTTTGGATGAGAAAGGGAATTAGGAAACATCAATCCCCTATGCCTTATTCTATGGAAATAATTTCTAAATTTAGAAATGCATTCATCATCACCACTGATGGCATAACCTCCTTCACTCACCTATAAATAGATCACTCATATAAGAGATCAAGGGGCTGAAAATTGTTGAGTTGTAAGGAGATGCTGGTGACATGAGATTAGAATTGAGTGTAAGTATTGTGATAGTGTTGGAGTGTCTTGCTTTTCATGAGGTGATGAAGGATTGAATTGGAAGGATGACACTGGATCGAGCTCATATGGGTTGTAATCTTTCCTCTTATCAATAAAGCTTTCAATACTTTTTCCTTATTCTTGTGTTATATGTTAATGATTTCATATGTATATCATGTTTTCGGTTCCATGTTATTTATAAGAAATAGATCATTATGCTTTGATTGGATTTTGTTTCTGTGAATGTGCAGGTAATTTCCAAGCGACTTAAGTATCAGAAGGAGCATCAAAATCAGTCAAGGGAGACAAGGAACTAGCAAAAACTACAAGTAGGTTTCTCTTCTCTCTTGTTTTATCTGTTAATTATAGAAAAGGTTAAGATTACTTTGTCTGTTGTTTCTAGATCCGCTACTATATCTAGAGCGTTAGGAGTTTGTTCAAGAACACTAAATATTCCTGAAACACCAATGACCAAGAATGAGCAACTGGCAAAGAAGTTGCAAGAGGCTAGGAAAGAGGTAGAACAACCATAAGCATTAGTGTAGAATGCAATTTCTGCATTGGGGGATATGAGGAGAGTGATACTTGTTGAAGTATCAAGACTGGGTGATACCATGTGGAAGCTCTATGATAGATTTGTTGTCATGCATAAAGAAATTGTCTTCTTGTATAGCCTACAACAACAAAGCAAAGAGCTTGTTCAAACTCTTAAGAACATACATGCTGCCATTGCCCATGTACAAGAGTGGACAATGTGGTACAAATGGGCCCCACTTGATTTAGAAAAGAAGATGAAGCCATAGGAAGATCTGGAGAAAGCAAAGGTCTAGATGTTGATTCAAATCAATGAGCATCTTTCCTCATTCATCAACAGCACAAAGATCTCACCGACATGGTTGTACAATAGCTTGGATGTCTTGGTGAGAAAAAACGAGATCCCATCAATTGGTTCCCTCATTGATGTTAATCCAAAGAACCAAGTCTGGCTGGAAATCGATGAGTAATTGGAGCAGCTAAGACAAGAAGCAAGTAGGGAAGACTTGGATCTGAATGCACACAACATGCAAAAGTACATCAGTGGTTCTGTCAAGGTCGAGACAATGTTGCTCATGCTTCAGAATGAGTTGGAAACAGGTTCGAAGACAATATACCCGAATTTCATGGAGGCTAGAGTCCACTTCCATAAAGAGACTGTTAAGCAGGTTGGGGACACCACCACATAGTAATAAGCTTGGCACCGATATGTGATTGAGAAGGAGCAAGTGGAGGTTGTTGATCTGGAATTTCTTCAAACTCTTGGTAGGCTACGTATACCCTATTTTGTCTTATATGGGTACATGTGGAAGATGTAATATTATTTGTAATTATGTTGTAAGTGAAATTCCAAGTGTCAAAATTGGAATATGAAATGTCATCATTTAATGTAATGCGTCATTTAGTTAAGAAGTTGAAGAGTCATGAGAGAAGTCAAAGGGTCACAAAGGGGAATGTCAAGGGTCACCCCACCCTTTCTTATGAATAGAACCTCATAACTCATAGAATAGGCTTTTGGGAGCCTAGCATTTGGGTAGGCATAGGCTTAGAGAAGGCTTGGGAGTATTGTCAAGAGCCTTTGCTTCCCCGTAGCATAGAGTTAGTATAATTCTTTGGAGGAGCGAGTGTTCTTTACTGTAATGTTCCACTACTAGGGCTAGTGGTTGTCAATGGTGTATTTATGGATGGAACCTTCACTTATAACAATAAAATCAGAGCCAACACACTTTCATGCATATGTTTTTAATATAGTAGGATTATTCTTGTTATATTGGCCATGTATGTTTTTTAACTTAGACATATTATTATGAATTACTTTGTATGAATTTGTACGAATCCAGTTGAATTTGTGTTATTGGATTAAATCATCAGTTTAACTTGTGGACTATTCTAAATCTTAGCTTGTGATGTCATTTCACCCATGTGTTACTTTCAAGGAGTGTACTATTATAAGATTCCAAGGGGCGCACTTCCTTTTCCCCTCTATGTGTTAGAACCTTCATGCATCACACTTAACACTCTATAGGGTCACACACTTGAACTCACCTAAAGTTATCAAACTTTCCTTTGTCCGCTACCACAGTCAAGGCATTACATTAGCACCCACTACTGGGAATCCTACTCCAAATGGTGTGAGGTCTAGTTGGGACTTCATAATAAGGAGAGCCCTTGAATGTTGGCATGTCCAACACCGTCAACATTTTTGACGCTAGAAGGATGGCTAGATGACAAGCTTAGCTCTTGAATTCTAGGTTGAATTTCTGCACATATTTCATGAATTCTACCCAAATCAAAACCCCAACATGTTTTTATAACTCTACACATTTTGAAGTGTCTTTGAGCATTTTAAATGAATTGTCTAGAATTAAGTTCAATCGTGAGAGTGGAATAACCTTTCTCCAACACATTTGAGGATATTTCCTGTGGGTCATTCACTTTCATGTTTGAAGGCCAATGATATCACACATTTCCTGCAGCCTCTATACACTCTTTCTAGCAGTTTTTTAGTGAAACATTTCGTGTTTTCATTCTTTATGATCATAAATCCCTTAATAGAAAATTTTTAAAATTGCGAAAATCACCTTACGAATATCTTCAAGATTTTCATGATCATTTTGTTCACTACTATTTTAAATTTCTTGAAGATGAAGTTGACTGGGAATTCTTCGATGAAATATTTCAATATCTTGTTCACATTTATGAAAATCCACATGAGTTAGAATCTTTCAAACCTCTCCCAACATACCTCAATGTTAGAGCTTCTAAATCTGTGATGGACAAGGTTCTTATCCCAAGTGACACCCCATCACCCTCTCATCAAACAAATCTAGCTCCACAAGTCAAGATGAGAGAAGTTGGGAATCCACCTAATGATTTATCACCATCTCCTCCTACCCCATATTCTCACAATTTCTGCGTAGATTTCGACTATAACTCTGATGGTTTCCATGAAGTGATATCTCCTCATCCTTCATCCTTTGGTCACTTTCATCCTCTGGATTTTGGTTTGTTCTGTTCATCTGTCTCAGATCTTATAAGTGATGTTCATGAGGATCATGTTCTAGACAAAGTTGGTGTGAAAAACCAACCTGCGATATCATTTTTGATGAGTATGTGTGGGAATTTGAACAGGAATATGTGGTGAAGGATGATCTCCTTTTTTCCACACCTCATTCGCTCCCTAACATCTTCCATGATTCTATTATTTTTGTTCAATATTGTGAAAATTCATTCTCAAATTTTTCTACTTTTGATCATTCGCAGAATACGTGGAATGCCAGTTTTTTATTTAAACGCTTAGAGGACAAATTTTCCTTCCCTAATTCCCCCAATCTATCATCTTGCCTTTTTGGAAATGTAGAGGGTGAAATTTCTTGTTTTTCATTATCCCCTTTGTATGATTAGACAGATCATGAGGATTCCCCTATTCATTATCTTGAACATTTTGATCGTGGCTTTCATGATATTTTCATTCATTCATCTGATAATGATTCTGATTTATCCACTGTTCATCTTTCTACGTCACCAGTATTTGATGATCCATCTTCTTATGAATTGGCAACTCCTTAAGATGTCGAGGCACTTTAGCCAGATCTGATGGTTATGCCATGTTCTCATAACCTTGAGGTCAACTCCACTTATGGTCAAAAATTTGTTGAATCTTTCCAAGCTTCTCATCACTCCGTTGTTCACATTGAAAATCAATCTATTTCACAATTTTCTCAACCTCCATCTGTATCACTCTATGCTATCGCTCAATTGTTGGACGAGTCATATGTAACAAGCACTATTGCAAGACACAAGTTTTCTTATTTCTTTATGTTTACTCATTTTTCAATTTCGAAAGTGTGTACATTCTTTTCCTTCACTTGCAATGTGTTAGGACACCATGATACATCCACAGAGTGCCTCTCATGCACTTTCTATTGTTAATTATTTGTAGATGCATTCAAGCTTCGAATGTTCTAGTTTGGAATTTTATCTATCTTATTGGTTAGTTTTCTTGCATATCTCTCTCGTCTATCATGCTCTCGCCTTCATGGGCCAATCAATGCAATGATTATTGCATTGGAAGTACCACTTTACGTGAGTTGACCTATGTTCTATTTAGGTTAGGAGTATGAGTAGTTTTTCTTTTGTTATGTGTTTCTTGATTTTCTTCACTTTTTTTTCCTTTTCCACTTCTTTCCTTTGTTTGTTTGCTTTTGCACCTATATGTTAGTTTTTGCATGAAACAATGTTTGAATTCTTATACAAGAAGGGCGAATTCCACGAGGAACTTGTACAACTATCAACACTTTGTTATCTGTTTATTCCCTCTCTTTATGTGAATCTTGCATTTATTCTAGATGATGATACCCGATGGAAAATAAGTTCCTTTCAGAGAGAGTCATGGTGTGATCATGATTCTTGCCCTCTTAACTAGTATAGCCTACTCTAATTGGTTTTATATTTTTGGTGAACCCTTGTCAAACTCAGTCAAGTAGAGTAAGGAGAGGGGGAAACCTTAACAAGTATGTCAGAGGTACATATAAATATGCTTCTCTGAAGGGACAACCTCTAAATCTACTCTCAATAAGTCAGGATCCCTATTTCACCTCATGAAATAAATAAGTGCCTATGCGTAGTTCTTTGAAAAAATAATGAAATAAAAGGTGAAAGAAGAGAAAGGCTTCTTGCATACAAAGGTGAAGCAAGTAACTTCATCGGGGTACTATCCAGGCTCGCTAGGAGCGGAGAAATGCTTGTGCTCCTAAAGTGACTCGACCAGGGTACTATCCATGCCTGATGGCAGTAGAGAAACACTAGAGATGAAACTAAAATTTCGATAGTCTATTTTACTTATGCATATATATACCCCTCATCCCCATCTGAAACAAATCAGTTTGACTTGGCTTGGTATGTGTGCTGTCGTTAAAGAGAATGGTAGGGACTACATCTTTAACTCAAGATAAGTGAAAAAGCTATGATAATTGAAGAACTAAACAATTCTTACGAAATATTTATACTCGCTTTGCCTGAGACAAGGTCCATACAGAGAGTTGGAGTTATAATAGTGTGTCTACAATGTTGTAGCAACTACAACCACCCTCCAAAATTTTGCCTATGCTTTGATTTTGGAGCCTTCCTTCTAAACCACAGCATGTCATTTTGAACTGATCCAAGTATCCATTGTTCGTCTGAGACTTATCATTTTCATTTAGTCTTTTGTTTTCTCATTTAGTTGAATTTCTGACCTACAAGCCAATCTCCTGAATTGGTCCCTCCACAGTTTTGGGCTTACCCCAAAAAACTACGCAATTCTTGAGGGAAACCAAGCTTTCTATTGGGAATTGTGTAGTCTTGACTGCCAGTGATGCTTGAATGTACAAATTGTGTAGTCATGAGGGGTCAGCTTAGTACTAAGCCCACAAATTATGCAACCCTCATCGAGCTTAGAAACTGCATAGTGCACTGACCCAAAAAGTTTCCCAGTTCTCAGAACTGCACTGTCTTACTCGGTAGTGTGCATGCAAAGTTTCCCGAAAAATAAAAAAAAATCCCTAAAAAATAGGGATATAGTTTTAGTATCCCGAAGGAGACACTTGTGTTTTTTTTTAGAAACTTCCGCCAAGTGTTACTTTTTCCTCGATTTTATGCATGTATGTCATAAACCCTAATTTGTCCAAATCTATTTAATCAATGCTCCTAGGGCTCATTTGCACACTAGATCTTGGAGCTCTAGCATTACCGAGGAGATCAAGGAGGCTTCGGTATGATCATCGTTGCTTTTCCTGGTGAGTTTTTCTTTGGTTGTCTCTTGCTGATATTTGTTGTTTAGCTTGTGTTAGTGTTGTTTTGCTTCTTTCTCCACATATTTGTTGGAGTTTTAACTTGTTTTAGATTGTAGAAGGGTTGTTTCAAGTTATAGATTTCCTTTCCCAAGTGTTGCATGAGTTTTCCTATTTTTGCACCAACAGTCCCTGTTGCGACAAATCTCCTCACATGCATCGTTTCCCTTCAGTTTAATCAATTGATGCACTTGTTTCACATGCATGCATGAACACTTAGTCAAATTTTCACTCAACTTCACACCATCCTTAAGATCCGCTTGTTTTTCACACTCCCATTGGGCAGATATGGGTCTGCTTGGCCAGATCTCACTTTGGACAACTTTCATTGTAGAATATGGAGACTCAAGCCTTTGGCTTGGCTTCTATAATTGTGTAATGCATAGCCTAAACTTGATCCAACCGCGCATTGTGTAGTTATAGGAGCAAACTTCCCAACTTGGCCACTAAGACTACGCAATGCATAGTGTCTCCTAGGCATTGGCCTAGGATGAACTTGACATTCCATAGTTCCAGTCATCAAGATCCCACACTGACTGTTGGCACTATGTAGTGTGCAGTTCCCACAGTCAGGTAGTGAAGAAAACTATGCAATCCTTCCCATCAAATGCCAAACTTGCTACTTGAACTTGCCTTGAAGTTGTTTTGGTTTTTAGCTAACATTTTCTTGCCATGAGTGTCTTATATGTCCCGTAGGTACAAAAATTGTTAATCATCTCCCCACTAGTCACAGTTAACATCACATCGAAGGGATTTTCTCAAAGGAAATCACTGAGAGAAGTACTAGGGAAAAAGTTGAGTAAATATCAGTTGTATTTACTAGTGTATGGAGGTACTCAGTTGTTTATTGAGAAGGTAAGAACACTGACATGGCAGCAGATCGAAGAAACTTTTTGCAGGGGACTTTAAGGTAGACTTAGAATACTGGTAGGTTATCTTACCATCCAACAGTCAGGGGTTATACAAGGTTGCATGTAGGTACCCTACCTTCCTTGTGCGGACATAATCAACTGGATTGTCTCACATAGAAATGAACAAACTATGGCATTGAGTAGTGCTAGGGGGAGCAAGCTTCCCACCTTCAAGGCAGAAGACTTTTACAAAATGTATCACATGCCTGAGCTAGTGAAGTGCATGGAATCACTCTTCTATGCCACCCATAGCTATGTGAACACAAGAGACATTGTGAAGTGCTAGGTGAAATAGCCGTTGAAATTAAGATAGACACCCACCCATTTTTACAAGACAAAGTACCTCAGGAAGGCTTACAAGTTCTTGGACAAAGACCTCCCATGAAGGGTGGGAAGTCTTACTAGTCCAGTTGGTAAGTGATGGAAGGCCATTCAACTTGTTGGATCTATTGGATCAACAATTGAAGTCCCATGTAGATAAGGCTCGAAATCCTTCCAATAATGAGAAAAAAGGTTTTACATGTCCACATACTTATTGGATGCAATATGTGCCCAACAACAGTTCCTTGGCATGAGATATACATGGACACTAGAAGGGACTACCATGAACATCTATTGAAAGTTTTTTTGTGACTACAACTATCGAGGAGTGATGGAAAGTCTAACTAGCCACTTTATCCTCCCGTTATACAAGCTTATAGTTGACCAAGATCCACCTTGCATGTCCTGAGATGCAATGGAGGGGATAGTAAACACTTCACATTGGTATGCCTCACCAGGTAGCACCTTCATCAGAGTGTTTGATAGAGAGAAGCCCTCACATATCCGACGAGGGTATGCCATTGACAAACTGATCATGCAAGAAGTTTCATACCACCTTGATATAGGGCTTTCAGCATGATTGCATAGGAAGAAGAAAGTGGCATGGCTCGCTCTTCCTTCACAGATAGGATTATATGAGTTTAAGAGCTTGAAAGATGCAAATTCAGAAGCTAAGGACATATTGAAATTCGAGTTCACGACCAAGGATTTTCATTTGTATGATCCCCTTGGTATTTTCAAAGTCCACCGTATGAGAGTTTACTTTTCATGGATCCATGGGACATTTCATTGGCCAAATGAGGATCCTTGGATGTACTTCTATAATGCCTCCTGTTAGAGTCTTATAGTGATCGGATTCATAATTTTGAATAGGCCAAGCTTAAGCCTTGTAATATTGTACACACCTTTGCTTTCTGCAAATGTTTTCCATATTAAAATTTAAAACAAAAAATGTGTAAGGAGGGTATGTCCTAAAAGAAATATCAAAGGACAAAAAGAATAAGAAAAGATCAAAAAATGAAAATATATGAACCCCAAAAACAAAAATAGATCATGAAAGTGTGCAAGTCTAAATGCCACTATTATTTTACTGCTTTACTATCTTAAATAATGATTGTATGCAACTTGTCATACATGCCACAACCCATGGTATTCAAACTGCTTAATCTTGACTATTTCTTGCTTTGAATTTTGTGTTTATAGTTAGAGAATAAAATCTGACCAAATAGTTTAATCTTGGCATATCATTAGATAAGTAGAGAAAATAAAAGGAGCTCATCAGTTTAATATGAGCCCTTGGATGATATAAGGTTAGAATTAGATAGTTTACTTTTCAAAAGAAAAATTAATGTTAAGGGTTTGCTAGCCTAAATGCACCCAAATAAAATGAAGAGAAAATGGTAGGGTAAGAAATGGGTAAGTAGAAGAAAGGTTGCTGAAGTATAAAGTTGATTGGATAAAACCACATTTGTCATGCTTAGTCATATCTTTCAAATGTGCATGAGCAGTTAAGAAAGCAAAAATTATGGTTTACGAGTTGATTTAATTAACTCCCCCTCAGTCATTTCATCCCTTTACTTACTAATTTCCCCATCCACAAATAAGTTCTAGTACTAAAAATCCTTCAAGTCATAAAGTCTCAGAGCATTTCTCTGACTTTTGGTTGGAAAAGGCCCTCGACTTAATGCCTTATGGACATCAAGTGTTAGAATTCCCTTCATAAAATCCATTTCCCTTATCTCCCTAATAAAACCCCTTTTCCTAAGGTTAAACTCCATTTTCCTATGAAAAGTAAACAACCCCAAGTTAAAATTCCATTTCATTCAAAAAACCCACAAAAATATTTTATCCTAAGTATGAAGTGTATGTGAATAAAATGTGCAAATTTTACATTTATTCTTAGTGGTATGTTCACTCTGCTCATCTCATTTGATATTAATTTTTAACGTAATACTATAGTTTGCAATATACCTTTGCCCGTATATAATTAAATCCCCTACATGATACCCCAACCCTTAGTTTAGTTATAAACTATTCTTTTACCCCATATTCCTGACAAAACCCACTTTATTCACTAGTTCTCGGTAAAGTTAAACTAATATTGTCACTAAGCCCTACCCAATCATTTAATCCCATGATTAAATCCTAAATAAATCCCAAACCGCCAAGGATTAAAGCCCTGGGCCCCTCGAAACCTATCCTCATATCATCCGCACACCTCCCTCGCCCGACTGCCGTCAAATCATCAGCACCCACATTTGATGGTCCAGAGCGATATCGGGTTCACCTAATGCCTGACCTTTACCCGCCCAATAAAATGGTTTTTCCTGGCCCCATCTCTGCTACGTGTCAAGCTCTGGCATAGATTGGTGACCCCTCCAAAATACAACTCCCTCCATGAAAGTGGTGTGATGGCTTGGGAAAACGCCTCCATGCTCAACCTAAAAAACCACCCATTGTTCATTTGAGAATTACCCACCAAAAAGTGATTGTTTCTCAATAAAAGGCCGAGAAGCCCTATTTCGCCTTTTTTTACTCATTTTCTTTGTAAACCTCTACAAACCATTGCGACACTTGCAAACACTAAATTTTCCCATTGAACTCCAATTTCACTTCTCAAGAAGCTGTAGAGACCCCAATCAAGTTCTCAAATCTGTGCCAGAGCCATTCAAACTTCTGTAGTTGCTGTGAACTTCGAATTTGAGGTTAATTCACCAAATTACAGGTATTTGAAGACAAATTACCAGACAACCCTTTCAATTTGACAACATTCAGTATTTAAAGAGTTTTAATTAAGTAAAATTAATTGAAATTACTTTAAATTTAAAACGCATGCCCAAACACTTTTGAGAGCTTCTAGTTTCCTTCAGAACCTCTGATACAAACATGTATTACCAAATTCAAATCCATAAGAATTGAATTATGGCTATCTCCATCGCCATGGATGTCAGACCTATCACAACTCCCAATTTGGACCTTGACCACCTCCCCCTGGCGAACATGGATTTTCAAATAAGAGACGCAAGTGCATATGAAGTCCTACTCAAAATTCATTGTTTAAGGACATATATCTAAAAAATTTTGATGAAATTGGCTTTTGGGACTCCAATTTGTCCAAATACCAGTTTCCACAAGGACATATCTTTCCTGAGATTGTGCATATGTGCCATGCCTATTATATTCCCAGTTAGAGAGCTATAATGTCCCCTGACTAGAAAATCTTGTTTACAATTACAACTGAGTCAATCAATGAGATGTTACAAGTCCAACTAGGTCCAAACTCGACCCCACTCTCAATTGGAGATTTGTTAGACCAGTACACAAAATTGAGTCCCTCTAGACTGGCCGAAATATTCCAAACTTTCAGTATAGAGGAGCAACACATTCCTAAAGATGCCCCTCCATATGTTTCTGTCATTTTCTCTGAAAGGGGAAAGAAAATTATAGCCATGATAACATGTATCCTAGGTTGTACCACTGATGAATTTGTTGATGAGCTCATCCTAGTCTTCATGTCCATTTTCACCCCAGGAAAGCCTCCTACTACTTTGCACAATTATGCCCAGTTCATAGCTAAGAGGATGCATGAATAATTTACCAGAATGCACAATGAAAGAGTATTCAAGTACTCATCTGTACTATACCACATGTTTTTGTATTATCAGTCAGACAAATTTCCCTTCACCATCCAAAACTTGTATACTAAAGGCCAACCTAGGTCTGTCATATTTTGGACACCATTATTCCACAAGTATTCATCACCATACACCTATACAGACTTCATTGACTCTTTTTTCCATCCAGTCATGACCATGCTGACAGGAAGTCCTTCACCTAGAATAAGCCAAGAAATCAAAAGAGTCCTCCAATTGTCCAAGCAAAGTAAGGTGGGATATTGGTACCTTTACCAAAATCACACTGAAATAAGAATCTATGGTTGCCAGCTTGCACCATACAAAATGCCCAAATACCTCCCCATGAGGTTATTTTCTCTAGAATATTATAGGCAAATAATGGACTTTGATGAAGCCAATTTTGTCTTAGCCAAGAAAAGAACTCAGTTCAAGGTAAAAAATCAGTTAGGCCCTTTCATTTGCAATTCTATAGAAGCAGGGAACGAAGCAAATCAGATTTTGCAACAAATGAAGTTCCAAAATAGTTTCATGTGGAGTTATTACTCCCAAGGGTTTATGACCAAACTTAGGCAGAAGGTTAAATTGGGACCTTACATTCTTCACCCCATACTAGAGATAGAGAGATATGCCAATCAATCTAAGTGGTTGGAAAACACTCTCATAGACAGGGATAGTACAAAGGTAGATGTTGAAAATACCTTGATTGATTTAGAGAGACAGCTTGATGAAAGCTCATTCCTGCAGGTACCAGAGCACGAAGGAAACATGAGTACCCCTAATATTTTGCAGACTCCCCGGAATGAGGAAAATAATCCCAAAAGGAACAGAGAGGGAGCCTCCAATTTAGGCATGGAAACTTCAAATGTGCAATATGAAGCCAACCAAAGCAAAAAGGCCAAGGCTCAATCCTGTTTTAGAACATGAAGACAAAGAAAGCTTAGTAGAAATAACTAATACTGAGTTAGACATGAGCAAGTGCACAACTCCATATGGAGAAACATAGGAGCCATCTACATCACAGACTCAAAAGTTAGAAAGGAAACTCCATGTAGAAGTCTCCTCATTTGGTAGGCCTGCTGATAAAGATAAGGACATTAAGAACATGTTCAAAGAAATCAAAATGAGAAATGAGAAACTGAAGACACAATATTATGCACAGTATCTCAAGCTTACACCTACGAATCAAACAATGTTCATGTTAGCTTTTGACATTAAGGAAGGAAAAATGCAAATGTCCTTCATAAAGCCAACTGTAGAACAACCAAGGACATGAACATACTTCAGGAATATTGATTTTGAGGTATTGGCAAGGGATATTCATCCCATTGACCAAATTGAATTTCACAAACAGACTGGAGAAATGATTGACTCCACCCTTACAGGAAAATCCATAGTTGCCCATTAGTTGGAGAATTCATTGAACAACATTTCAGCCTAGTATCAGTTGGAAAAAGCCTCCTCATGGGACAAAGACACCAGAGTCAAGTCTTTGGAAGACTTAGAGATTGAATTGGGACATGATCCCAAAGACATCAACGCTACTAAAGAAATGATCAAGAAAAATAATGATGACATTGCAGCACTCAAGAAGCAATTGAAGATACCTCAACTGTAGCATCCCTAGACACATGAAGTATTGGAAAATCAAACAAGGCATGAAGAGTTGATGGACGTAGTCCTCAAACTAAATTATCAGTTAAGGGAGACAGAGAAGGAATTAGACAACCTAATCTAATTAAAGCAAACTAATATTGGCACTAGCTCAATGAATGTCATTCCAGTAGTTACCACAGTTGTTCCTTCCACACTAGCAGCCTCATTGGCTCCCATAGCTCCAATGGCCACAAAACAACCAATCTCCAAAGAATCTACATCAGCAGTAGGTACATTAGGTGAAGAAGAAGCAAAGTTTGTTAAAGCTATGGAAGAAATGTCCATACAGACAACAGAGATGAATAAGCTCAAAGAAAAGGTGACAAGCTTGGAAACTGACTACAAGCTTGCCAAAATCATGCACAAAGAAGAAGTACAAAGAGTTGCCAGGATGAGTGAGATATTGAAAGCCATGGAAAAGGACCTAACACTGAAAGAACCCCTTGGACAGGCTAAGGAACTACTATGGGTCAATATCATTGACTCTGTCAATGATATTTTGCGATCCATTCAGGAGTTTTTTGAGCAAATAGATTTAATAAATACGGCTACAGAGGCCATCCAAAGAGTAAAAGAAGAATTAAGAGAAATTTCAGAAGAAGGTACCAGAATTATTGAGTTCCTTAATAGTAAGAATAAGTATGAGCTTCAGGAATTGGAGTTAGAAGATAGAAAAGAAACAATTTTTGAGGTTAGAAAGGTCCTCTCCAAGAGAAACTTAATGATAAACATGGAGGAAAAATGTCAGGATATGCTAGTAGCCATTGACAGATTTATAGCTAAGTTTCAATTTTTGAGAGAGAAATGGTTATCTAGTCCCTTAGTGATAAATTACAAGCTCATGACACATGAGGATTACAACAGCAAAATTAGAGAGCTAGCAAAAGAACATCTCAATACATCATCAATCAAGGCATTGCGAACATGGAGTATGCTAAAAATCCAATTACTTGATGCTGAAGCATGGGAGAAATTAATTGATTTATTGTAAGAAATATGCAGTAGAAAGGTTAACGTATAGTAAAGTAAAATAGCTAGGTAAAAAGATGAAGACATATTAGCAAAGTTAAAGCGTGTCAGTGTCAAAGTGCATAAGATCAAATCATAAAGTAAATGAAGCTTCCAGCGAGAAATATCAAACAACAAAGCAGCATAAAGGGCTAAAATCAAACCATAAAAGCCAGCAGTACCAAAATAAAAGGGATAGCATGAAGCAGTTCAATAGCTGTCTCTATATTCTTGCAAGAAGATATTTTTATATCCTAAATTAACTCTCAAATCATTTTTATATATTTTGTAATAAACTTTTTTATAAATACTTCACAATTCGAAGTATGTAGGATGGATTCTATTAGACATTGCTATAGACTTTTTGATCAAGAAGAACCAAAAGGTTATTGTATTAGTTGATGAGCCAGCAAGCTGGATTGATTAATAAATATCAGATTGTTCCAAGGATTCATGTGTTGAGAGAATTTCAAACAAGTATTTCCATGTTTTTTTGTCATTTTCTTAAAGTTATTCATAATCTTATATGTGTTTCAATCTAAATGCTATAACTGGAATAATATTTCAGAACTTGTTTAAATCCCACTCTGTTTTAATAGTTAAGAATTTGAATGTTTTCTTCTAATATTTAAGTTAAATAATTCTTAATTTCTCTTTGGTTTAGATTGATTTCATGAATAATCCAGATTAAAGGATTCTTAACTTCCCTTTGATTTCAACTACCCCTTCCTTCCTCATTCATTATCCGGGTTTGAGAACCCTTAACTGCTCTCTCACCCTGAGTGAAACCCTTTCACCCCTCTATTTCAAACATCTGAAATACACTCTGCTACCTTGCCCTTGGAACATCCCCTTTAGTGAGTTTATCCAGCCTTGCTTCCTTATCAGGTAACTCCATAGCCCAATGGTCTAAAATACATCAATTTATCCATCTATTTAAGAGATCCCACCACCCAATTTAAAAAAAAATTAAACACCCCTTGAACACTCATAGCTAGCCTAGAACATCTTAACTAAAACAAAGTTAAACTTTAAAGAGAGAGCCCTCTCTGAGCATCAGGAAGGCTAGGTCCTGATCTCCAAAAGCGGATAGTGGTTACCTTTGGTGTTTCCTTCTTATTACTTCAAAGGTATTATTAGAGTGATAACATTTTTGGCGACCACACTAGGGAAATCGATCCTCAGTCTCATAAAAACTTTAAGGAAACCTTCAATCAAATCTTGAGCCCCTTAAGGTCATTACTCAAAGTAAGTTTTCAGAAAATTTCATAAAAAAAATTTAGAAACTTAAAATTCTGGCTCCTAAAAAGATTCATTAAACTAGGGCGAACCCAGATCCAAACCCTGCAACTAGAGTGGATAACCTAGATAGAATTCTAAGGAAGCCAAAAGATGAAGAAACACAAGCCAGTAGTAGCCAGCTAGACAGAGCCAAGTCACTCCTTGAAGAGTTTTTAACTTTAGAAGAAGTCCCTTTTGATTTGTCATTTGACCTCTCACTGTTTAGAACTAAATCTGAGAATGATATCCATGAAATAGTTTTAGACCCTAAGTTAACTCAACTCATCGAATCAAAAAGGGTTATTCATCCAGATTTGGATAAATTTGTCTTAGATTCTTTTGACAAGTTAGAAGGCTTGACCTCTATGTTGATCAGTAATATAGATAGTGCTTATCTTCAGCAATCTATAGAGTTAGCTGCCCTTACTACCGTTGCATCTCAAATTTCTTCATAGTCTTCACTCACTATAAATCCACCTTCCTTTACCGCAACTTCATCAATTATATCTACCACAATTCAATGACTTGAATCACTTATTAATCAATCATCATCATCATCATATAGCTCACCTCCATTAGTTTCAATCCCTTCTTCAACCACCTCAACTTTACCCCCTAGTCAAACTAGAATCGTAGCAGTGGCAAACAAATATGCTCCTCTTGTTTTACCTGCCCAACTCCATGCCATGCCTGTCGATTATCAGAGTAGGATTTTCTTGTTTTATGCTACTGGTCATTACACTGCCAAGCAACATGTAAACAAGATGTCTGACTTTTTTGAATTGCATGAAATAGATGAGGTAGATGTCCAAATGAGACTGTTTTCCCAAACGTTAACTGGTGATGTCAAGAAGTGGTTTAAAGCCTTTCCTGCCAACGATATTGCAGACCTAGAAAATTTTCAAAGGTTATTCATTGATATATGGGAAAGAAAAAAAAATCATCGCAAATACTTTCTGAATATGACAATATTAGGAGAGCTCCCAATGAGTTAGTTCATGACTATTGCACTAGTTTTAATAATATCTATAATGAAATTCCAGCCAACATTATGCCTCCTCCTGGCCTAGCATTAATTAAGTTCCCTGATGGTTTTGATGTTGATATGTCAAACCAGCTAAGGGAGAGAAACCCTGAAACACTTGAAGAAATGCTGAGTAATGTTATCAGTGTAGAGGCCAACTTGTTAGCTAAGAAAGCACGAATGAGGAATGAAAAGAAAGTTGTATTTAAAGAATAAGTTTGAACTTCAGATGGAAAAGTAGATGTTTTCGCTAAAACTTTAGAAAGAATCATGGATAGGTTAGATATCATGGATAAGAAAAATCAATGGGAAAATCAACAAAAACAACCTCCAATAAGAAACCCAAATTTTAGGAAGAACCCTAATGTTGCAAAAAATGCTACACCAAACCAACAGATTAGGCCCCCCTTCCAAGAAAACTATGTTGAGGAATCACAAAACCAAGAAGCAGAAGATGATACCCAAATTAACTTACTGGAAACCACAGATCAAGACACTATTTTTCTTACCAAAGAAGAACATGAGTTATATATGCTTCACCAGTTACAGTTAGAATCTGGTGAATCTTTTGATTTTAAACAAGGGTATGAGTCAGCTGTATATGAGGTACATAACCAATATAGCTTGAGAAGTAAGAAGAATAACGAGACTCCTATTAAAAGATACATCCAAACTCAGACTAGGATAATAAAAGAAGCACCAGTTAAAAAAGTATTAAGAATTCTCCCTAGGAGATCACCTGAAACTTCAACCCCTAGGATTTTAGATATAACCTCCACTGAAACCCAAACAAAGCCAACAATTGAAAACAATCAAGATAAAAGAAATCAAGGTGAAACAACAGAAAAATAGATTGAAATTCCTACCACTGAGAAACATGATAAAAGCACTCAAACTACAAACATTAAGGAAGATCTGAATCAAACAAACAAACCTCTGCTCCCTTTCAATATTAAAATGAAATAGATAAATTAAAGATATCAGTTCCTTTGACTGAATTGGTAAATAATGAAACTTATAGGTCATAGATAACTGAGACTTTGAACATAGGATAGGGAGAGGATTCTATTAATTTGAATGATGATCAGCTTGAATTGTTGTTTGGCCCTAAGGCCAATGGAATTCATCAACAAGGGGGAGTTGCTTCATTTTACATCAACTTAAATATTCATGGTAAAATTTTGCATAACGCTATGTTGGAATCAGGAGCATCCCACAATCTCATGCCAAAAGAAATAATGGAAATACTGAACCTAGATATTACCAGGCCTTATAAGGATTTATTTTCTTTTTACTCTAGCGAGGTTAAATGCCTTGGTTTAATCAAAGACTTATGTGTGACCCTTGTCCAGTGCCATGCAAAGAGCATTCTGATGGACATTTTAGTGTCAGATATCCCACCAAAATATGGAATGCTACTATCTCGCTTATGGGGAGAAAAACTGCAGGGATATTTTCAGTTGGATATGTCTTATGCCACCATATCTATTTTTGGCCAACCAAGAAAATTATATAGGGAGACATTGTTGAAGTACATGGTTAGTAGTGAGGAGAAGCCCAAACAATTTCCCATATACTCCATGCACTCAGATATGGACTCCTTCATCTTATACAATGCAGAAACTGATAAAAAGGAAATTATAGACAAAGACCTTAAGGACAGAACAATTGACAGTGAGAACATATTCCATGAGTCACTTTGGCATTTAGGCTTTGATGGGTCTGTAAATAGGTTAGGGTCTGGTGCAGGAGTCTAGATCCATAATATGGAAAATAACCATGTTGAGGGACATGCTTTCATATTGAATTTCAAGTGTACTGATAACATGGCCGAATATGGTGCCTGATTCTAGGGTTACAATTGGTCAGGAAATTGGAAGCCAAAAGAGTTTCTGTCATGGGAGACTCAGAGTTGATTATGAAATAGATCAGTGGCGAATATTCTGTAAACAACCATAGGCTTGGTAGATATAGGGATATTGTTTTAGACTTGGTCAAGGACCTCCTGGAATCAAACTTTGCTGCCATTTCCAGAAAACAAAATGTGCAGGCCCACAGTCTGACTACATTTTCTAGTATTTGTAAATTTCCATTTGAACCAAACCACCAATACATTGCAGAAGTTAGAGATAGACCTGTTATACTAGATAACCCTAAGTATTGGCAAATATTTTCCTAGGACTCTCAGATCTATGGTTTCATGAACAATGAAGGTGAATTTCGTAATTGTAAGATAGATATTGATTGTACAATAGATAGTATTATAGAAAATAGCTTAGATGTAAATATTTTTGATGTATATGAACCAACTAAATTTACTAAAGTAGAAATAGATAGTTTAGAGAATGTAGAGATAAATGAAATAATGGATGATGATCCTGATATTCTTAATTTGAAAGATAAGTTTTTGCCTAAAGGATTAGTGCCTTTAGAGCATTTGTTTGACTCTAATGATGTAGCTAGAAAGCCCAAGATGGAACCTTTGAGAGCTGACATAGAAGAAGTTAATATAGGAACTAAAGATAATCAAATGCTCATCAAGATATCTAAAGCCTTGCCCCCAGAGGAAAAGGTCAAATATATAAATCTGTTTAAAGAGTTCTAGGATGTATTTGCTTGGAGTTATGAAAACTTAAAAGTCTTATGACACTAGCATAATCCAATGCAAAATACCTCTAAAAGAAGATCATAAACCTTTCAAATAGAAACATAGAAGGATAAACCCAGTTCTTATGCCATCCATAGAAAAAGAGGTTAAAAGAATGTTTGATGCCCAAATAATAGCATCCATTAGATACTCAGACTAGATTTCAAAATTAGTTACAACTAGGAAAAATAAAGGTGAAATTATACTTTATGTAGATTTTAGAAACTTGAACAAGGTTTCTTTAAAAGACAACTACCCCTTACCGAAAATGGACCATATATTGAAAAGGATAGTGGGATCATCTAGGATTTCACTATTAGATGGATTCTTTGGGTATAACCAGATATTAGTCCAACCTAAGGACCAACCCAAAACTGTGTTTACTACTCCTTGGGGTACCTTCATGTATTTGAAGATGCCCTTTGGATTAATGAATGCAGGTGCCACATTTTAGAGAACAATGGATATAGAGTTTGTCAAATAAATCCATGATTTCTTAGTAGTAGACTAGGATGAAATTACAGTGCTTTCTAAATCAGACAATGAACACTTAGACCACTTCAGAAGAATATTAATCAAATGCAGGAAATTTGAGATTTCTTTAAATCCTAAAAGACACTTTTCTGTCTAGAAGAGGGAAAGTTGTTAAGACATATCATATCTAAAGATGGGATTAGGATAGGCCCTGCTAGAATAGAAGCCATTTTGACCATTTCCCATCCCCAAAAGGCTAAATAGCTACAATCATTTCTAGGCAAGATTAATTTTCTTAGGAGATTCATCTCAAATCTAGCATAATTAATTAGGGAATTAAATAACATTCTAAGAAAGGATTCATCAATCAAATGGACATTGGAGGCCAAACAATCCTTTGAAGTTATTAAGGAAGCTTTAACCAAGACTCCAGTCCTGATTAGTCCTGACTTTAACAAATATTTTATCATTTTTTCTTTTTCTTCAGAACACACCATTGCAGTAGTCTTACTGCAAAAGAACAATCAAGGATATGAACCACCACTAGAATTCTTTAGTAAATCCTTAAGAGATGCCACACTTAAATACAATATCATGGAAAAAAAGGCATTACCTTTAGTTAAAGCTATCAAATATTTCAGAGTATACATTCTGTACTCTCACATTATTTCTTATGTTCCAAAATCTATAGTTAAAGACATTTTGATTCAAAATGGGCCTGAAGGAAAAAGAGGCAAGTGGATTGCCACAATATTGGAATATGACATAGAGATAAAACCCACCAAGCTCATCAAAGGCCAAGGTTTAGCCAAACTCATGGCTGAATTGAACTGTCAGGCCCTTGATATCAACTTCATTAGTGCTTTGGATGATCAGGAGGAGATGGAGACTCCACATATCTGTTATCACTGCAAAACTTCCTTAAAAAATTTGGACAAGTTACATGGTTTCTCAATTCTTGTATCATTCATGGTCAAGTCATGGTCAAGTCATTTTTATGTTTTAGAGTCTAAGTCATAGGGTTAGAGTCTCATGTCCATCTTCAAATAAAGTTTCACAGCCTCATTCCATGTCCTAGAAGCCTCACCATGTGTTTAGAAGTCATATCTCACATACTTTTGGAGAAATTTTGAAACTAGCTATGAATCCATGTTTCCATAGCACAGACAGTGTAAAAATCCTATTTTGCACTACGAAATCAGTGTTTTCATAGCGCGCTACGAAACCCCTAAAGCAACCTGTTTTAGCAGAAAATTTGTTTTTACTAGTTAACTTCCAGAAGCTTTACTGAGCAGCTGAGAACTCAATTTTACAAACTGAAAGTGGCTTTTCTTTCTATCATGTTGAACTACAAAAACATCTTTCATTTTCTTCAAATCCATTTTGAGGTGGGAGGAATTTATGGTTAAACCTGCGCTACGAAACTACTGAAAGTCAAGCTTGATCTTCTGGTTTTAGCAGTCGTTTTCAAGATCAGTTTCTGGTCACATGCAAAGGTATTTTGGAATTTGGAAATATTTTTATCTTCATAAACTCTCCTACTAAAATAACCTATCTCACTTTCTTCATAAGTGTTTTCAGTTGGAAGATAATAAGCTTTAATTGAGACCCTAATTTCAGAAAATGGAGTTTTCCTGTTTGACACATGTTTTTCAAGGACAGATTCTGGACAACTGGAGGAATGTTTTAAAAACACAAGATAAGTTTTTGTTCTAGAAAGCATGTGCTACGCAAACCTCCCTTAGTTTTGTAAAATGTGTCATGGGTGAGGAGATAAAGGCTCTTTCCCATGTGCCAATTTTCAAGGATCTAAACCTAAAAACAGGGAAACATGTTCCCTAATTTCTAGGGTTTGTCATCAGCAGTTGGGTGACCACGTGGGAGGCTTCATCAAATTCGACTTCATGAGGTTGCAGCTGTCAAATAATGCATTTAAATGTTTATATAAGGTTGTTGTAATCATAATAAGGAGTTACACTCCTAGTTGTATTAGGTCTCTAGGACTGCTAGTTAGCTGTCAAATGCATTTAAAGGTTTTTTTTTATGGTTAGAATAGGTGTCACTGATGGCAAATTCGAATTATCTTGATGAGGGATGATGAAATCCTAATTGTAAATGCTATATATAGAGCAAGAGGTCGAATTAGAAATAGGTTGGAGACATTTGGCTCAGCTGCTACTCTATGTGCAGACTATGTATATTTTTAACCTAATTCAGATTTCTACTTAGACAACTCAATATTCATGAAGAGTTCTTGTATGTTCTTGTTATGATGGAATCTTCCAATACTTACATTGCAGTGGTGTTTACTTATGATACTCAGAACTCATCAATGATGCTCTGACTTCCTTCATAGATAAACTAACTATGTTTTACTGTTTTGTATTTTCATTTCTGCACTTGAACTCTATAGTGCCTTGACTTCCATGCTATGTAGGATGTTTTGGCTTCACTACTCAGGATTCAAAGAGAGTTTTTAATGTAATATTGTCTCATGGATTTCCTCTTTCACTTACTTGCAGTGGTATGAATACATGTTACTTATAACTCATCAATCATGCTCTAACTTCCTTCATGTATTTATAAACTGTGTTTCCTTGCATTGTATCTTTGTTTTGTTGATGCATAAAAACTCTCTATGCCCTGACTTCATGTTAAGCCGATCTTGTTGTGGTACTGAAACATACTTTGACTCCATCGCCCAATGGTAGCCAACCTTCATCTTTCAACCTATAAACATATACAATTACAAACCATAGAGTTAGCCATCTATTCATATCTTTAATCTAAATCATTAACCCTTTGAGAGAGCCCTCTCAGACTAAGGAGGCTAAGCCTTAGCTAAAAGATTGGTTTGAAATAGTTACACTGAGATAGTCTGAGCAGCAGCCTATCAGGGTCCTATTTTGGTGATAACAAGATCAATGAACCTTTTACTGATTCACCATGGTATGTAGATATTACATTTGTATTACTAAATTTACAAGCTCCTCCTAGACTGACAATAACCAAAGATAGATTCTTAAAAATGAAGTAATTGAGATATTGTGTTATAGATAGTGCATTGTTTTGGAAGGAAAGTAGTGGTATTGTCTTAACACGTTTATTAAAAGATGAAGCTGACAAGATTTTGCAAGAGTTTCCAACTGGACTATTAGCTTCATCTTTTAATAAATCTAAAAAGCATGTCCCTCAGCATGGTTATTTTCCATATTATGAATCCTGACTCCTGCACCAGCCCCTAACCTATTTACAGATCCATCAAAGTCTAAATGCCAAAGTGACTCATGGAATATGTTCTCACTGTTAGCTGTTTTGTCCTTAAGGTCTTTTGCTATAATTTCCTTTTTATCAGTTTTTGCATTGTATAAGATGAAGGAGTCCATATCTGAGTGCATGGAGTATATGGGAAATTTTTGGGGCTTCTCCTCACTTCTAACCATATACTTCATCAATGTATCCCTATATAATTTTCTTGGTTGGCCAAAAACAGATATGGTGGCATAAGACATATCCAACTGCAAATATCCCTACAGTTTTTCTCCCCATGAGCAAGACAGTAGCATTCCATATTTTGGTGGGATATCTACAACTACAATGTCCATCAAAATGCTCTTTGCATGGCATTGGACAAGGGTCACACATAAATCTTTGATTAAACCAAGACATTTAACCTGGCTGGAGTCAAAAGAGAATAAATCCTTATAAGGCCTGGTAATATTGAGCTATTAGAATTGAGCTGATAAGATTGAGCTGTTAGAATCCAAGATTTTTGCAAGAATTTCATATTAATTTTTAACATAAAACTATAGTTCCCAATATACCTTTTCCTGTATATAATTAAATCCCCTATACATTACCCCAACCCTTAGTTTAGTTATAGACTATACTTTTACCCCATATTCTCGACAAAACCCACTTTATTCACCACTTCTCGGTAAAGTTAAACTAATCCTATCATTAAGCCCAACCCAATCATTTAATCCCATGATTAAATCCTAAATAAATCCAAAACTGCCAAGGATTAAAGCCTTGGGCCCCCTGAATCCTATCCTCATATCATCTGTGCACATCCATCACTCGACTGCCATCCGATCGTCAATGCCCACATCCAATGGTCCACAGCCATATCGGGTTCACCTGATGTCCAACTGTTACCCTCTCGATAAAGTGGTCTTTCCTTGCCCCATCTCTGCTATGTGTCAAGTGCTGGCATAGATTAGGTGACCCCTCCAAAATACCACTCCCTCCATGAAAGCAGTGTGATGGCTTGGAAAACTGCTTCCCCACTCAACCAGGAAATACACCCACTGTTCATTTGAGAATTACCCGCCAAAACATGACCATTGCTTAGTAAAGGCCGAGAAGACCTATTTAACCTTTTTTCTCTCATTTCTTTGTAAACCTCTACAAACCATTGTGACACCTTCAAACACTAAATTCGCCCATTGAACTCCAATTTCACTCCTCAAGAAGTTGCAGAGACCCCAATCAAGTTCTCAAATCCGTGCGAGAGCCATTCAAAATTCTGCGGTTGCCGTGAACTCCAAATTTGAAGTTAATTCACCAAATTATAGGTATTTGAAGAAACATTACCAGACAACCCTTTCAATTTATAAATGTTCAGTCTTTAAAGAGTTTTAATTAAGTAAAATAAATTGAAATTACTTTAAATTTAAAATGAATACCCAAACTCTTTTGAAAGCTTCCAGCTTCCTTCAAAAATTTTGATACAAACCTGTATTGCCAATTTCAAATCCACAAGAACTAAATTATGGTTGCCCCCATCGCCATGGATGTCACACCTATCACAACTACCCATTAGTACCTTGACCACCTCCCCATGGCAGATAGGGATTTTCAAATCAAAGACACAAGTGCATATGAAGTCCTGCTCAAAATTCATTGTTTGAGTAAGGACAGATATCTAAACCATTCTGATGACATTGGCCTTTGGGACTCCAATTTTCCCAAATACCTGTTTCGACAAGTACATATCTTTCCTAAGATTGTCCATATGTGCCATACTTGTTATATTTCCAGTTAGAGAGTTATAATGTCCCTTGACTAGAAAGTCTTGTTTACAGTTACAACTGAGTCAACCAATGAGATGTTACAAGTCCAACAAGGTCCAAACCTGACCCCACTCTCAATTGGGTATTTGTTAGACTAGTACACCAAATTGAGTCCATTTGGACTGGCCCAAATATTCCAAACTTTCATTATAGAAGAGCAGCACATTCCTAAAGATGCCCCTCCATATGTTTTTGCCATTTTCTCTGAAAGGGGAAAGAAAATTATAACCATGATATCGTGTATCCTAGGTTGTACCACTGATGAATTTATTGATGAGCTCATCTTGGCCTTCATGTCCATTTTCACCCCAGGAAAGCCTCCTGCTACTTTGTACAATTATGCCTAGTTCATAGCTAAGATGATGCATTAACAGTTTACCAGAATGCACAATGAAAGAGTATTCAAGTACTCATTTGTACCATACCACATGTTTTTGTATTATTAGTCAGAAAAATTTCCCTTCACCATCCAGAAGTTGGATACTAAAGGCCAACCCAAGTCTATCATATTTTGGACACCATTATTCCACACGTATTCATCACCATACACCTACATAAACTTCATTGACTCTTTTTTCCATCCAGTCATGACCATGCTGACATGAAGTCCTCCACCCAGAATAAGCCAAGAAATCAAAATATTCCTCCAATTGTCCAAGCAAATTAAGGTGGGAGATTGGTACCTTTACCAAAATCACACTGAAATAAGAATCTATGGCTACCAGCTTGCACCATAAAAACTTCCCAAATACCTCCCCATGAGGTTATTTTCTCTAGAGTATTATAGGCAGATAATGAACTCTGATGAAGGCAATTTTGTCTCAACCAAGAAAAGAACTTAGTTCAAGGTAAAAAATCAGTTAGGAACTTTCATTTTCAATTCTAGAGAAGCAGGGTAGGAAGCAGATCAGATTTTGCAACAAATGAAGTTCCAAAACAGTTCATGTGGAGGTTTGACCCCCAAGGGTTTATGACCAAGCTTAGGAAAAAGGTTAAATTGGGACCTTACATTCATCACCCCATACCCGAGATAGAGAGATATACGAATCAATTTGAGTGGTTGGAAAAAACTCTCATAGATAGGGTGTTGAAAAAAGGTGCAACAAGAAATGTTAAATTTAGAATGTGCTAAAATAGACCTGCTAAAAATATCATGTCTAAAAATAATAGTTTGGCTAGTGAGGTCATTGGCCACATTGGGTGATAGGTGAAATTGCTAAGAATAGAAAGTTCTAAAAATAACATTTCTAGGTCCCTTCCTATTTATAGTAGTCCCTACTCTATCTATAGGAAGTAAAATTAGTTTTGGTCTTAACAGCAGTTGGAAATATTAATTAATTATTTTAGTTGAGTTAATTAGTTAACGAAATTCGAATTTGAAGTCTTTGTGAGCATGCACATGAGTTGTCCCACTGATTAAGGAATTTATCCTTAATTTCCTCCATTGATTGAGGGAATAAATATGAGTTCTATAATGACAGAATTAGTTGACTTAGTTCTAACTAGTCAAGTCTAGTTAGATTATTTTAACATGTTGTTAAAATAATAAAATATAGTTTGCTAATGCTTGCATGAATGTGACAACTATTATTTCAGATAACTGAGCATTCCCTCATGGGTAACTGATGCATGTTAGTTCAAACAGAGACCCAGTTGAGATCAGATGAGGGACAGTGTACTATCAGATGCTTGGATATTTCTAGTAAGTATTCCTTGCATGGAGAAGGATCAATTATAGGAGATTGGAGGACTTTTGGCCTATATATTGAGGCCTAGGTAGCCCATGATTTTAATCTTCTGATTATAGAGAGAGTAGGATAGCTATTGAGCTGATTCTTTTTGTATGTTGTTGAGGATATCCACTTGATTGATAATACATGGTTGGGGTTTTATGCTGGTGCTTTCCCCTGGATATATCTTGTGTTATGTGTGATTATTTCTCTTGATCAATTATGCATGTTTCTACTTGATTTTTCTCATGAATTCGATTATGGTTCTGCTTAATGTTTTGTAGAAGTAGAACAAGTATTAGGCTTTGGAACATTGCATATATCGGTTTGTTCTACATGTGAAATTTATACATGGTATCGGAGCACAGGTGATCAAGCAAGAACATTATACTAGCAGGAGAAATTTGAAGTTTATTATTTGGGATATAGATCTCAAGTTCTTATCACATCTATTTCATCGATGGTGTTCTATGGTTTGAGGCTTGAGTATGCTCTTGATGGCAACTCAAACTATATAGATTGGAAGGATCGCATGGAGGCAATTTTGGAAGATAATGGCCTTAAGGATTTCATTGATCAAGAAATTCGTAAGCCTACTAACAAGATTGAGCAGGTGGAATGGAGGAAGTGTGTGGCTAGAGCTAGGAGAATTCTCTTAGAGGGAGTGTGAGATCACATTGTCTTGAGCCTCCATGGCAAGGAGACTCCGCATGCAATGTGGAAAACATTGAAAGATTTATATCAGAATAGCAGTGATCAGAGGAAGCTAGCACTAAAGGACAAACTTCAAAAGATCAAGTGTGAAAAGGATGAGACAATCTCTATGTATTTGACCAAGATCATCACATGCAGGGATGAGCTTTCTAGTGTAGGGGTCGTGACATCAGATGAGGATATGGTGAGTCTAGCACTCCTTGGCCTTCCTAAGAGCTGGGATAGCTACCAGGACTCAGTGAATGGAAGGGATAAAATGCCAAATTAAGAATGACTATGGTCAGATTTGATGTAGGAGGAGATCAGACGAAGCACTAGAGATAGTTCTCCATCCATGCATGATGAGGAGAACTGTGCCTTAGTGAGTAAGGTGAAGAAGGGGAAGAAGAAGGTTTCTCTTTCCGAATCTAGTTCTTCTAATGATGGGAAGAAGGTTGACAAATCGAAAGTGCGATGCTTTCATTGTCATGAGGTGGGCCATTATGCTGCAAATTGTCCATGGAGGAAATCCAAGAAGGGATTCGAGGAAGGATTTGAAGGTGAGGCACTTGCTTCATTGTTTGAGTTGGATTTCACACTCTTTGCATGCATGGTTTCATCTATGGTGGGAAGTGGTTAGTTTCTTGACAGTGGAGCTTCTTTCCACATGACTGGTGACTAGAGTTTGTTTAGTACTTTGGTGGAGAAAGATCTCCAAATACTCATAGCGATGGGTAATGATGAGAAGTATAGTGTCTCAAGTGTAGGCATGATTATTTTTCAGAGGGAGCATGGATCTCGCCTTACCTTGAATGATGTCAAGTATGTACCAGGACTGAGGAGAAACTTGGTGTCGATCACAATGTTCGAAGGCAGAGGCTATGATGTAGTCTTTAGTAAGGGAAAAGTTTTCCTTAGACACATCATCACTAGACAGGTGAAGTAGATTGGTTCACAGGTCAAGAACTTGTATGCTCTTGAGGTTCAAGATGCATGCAAATCCTTGAGCAACAAGGAAACTGATGGAGACTTGGTGGTTGAGAGGGAGGGTATATTACCTCTCAACATGTAGAGCCAGAAGAAGTCTCAGATGATTGTGGAGGAGCCACGATCGGTGTAGCAGCTTTAGGAGGTTGTGGAGCAGCCATAATAGGGGAAGATGAGTGGAGATCAAGTAGAGACATCTACTCATGTAGATACCTTCAGTAGGGGGAAACTTCGAGTCAGGTGGGTTGAGAGATCACATGCAGCCATACCTCTAGGTAGGAGGTGGGGCGATATAGAGTGATCATCCCAAGGAGGAGGGGCAGGATCCTTGAGGCACCTAACCTCTTGGATGAGACCTTGCTACAGGAGCCCCGATGTGGAGTAGTAGGAACTCACTGATTGGGTAGAGACATATGCAGATGGAGCGGTAGAGATAGCGAAAGTGCAGGGAATCCTAGGACAACGCGTAGCTAGCAGACTACAACAATGCCAGAGGCACAAGTGTTTTGCACAGTGCTAGGTGGCATAGAGAGGTGTGCAATGGTGCAGATGCATGGAGATGTTGCAGTAGCGTAGATGTCAGAGAGGGAGCATTTGTCAGCAACAAGTAGAGCTTCAGCATCAGAGTATGTTCCTAGCCCAACATAGTGGTTAGCTGGGAGTGTTTTTGTTCTAAGTTTTGTTGGAGCAAGTGGACTGGGTAGATGTGTCGCATGCAGAACATTCCAGAGTTACAGGATCGGGTTCGAGAGAAAGCCTTTCTTGTTGAGAGGGAGTGTTGAAAAAATGTGCAACAAGAAATGTTAAATTTAGAATGTGCTAAAAATAGACCTGCTAAAAATAGCATGTCTAAAAATAGCAGTTTGGCCAGTGAGGTCATTGGCCACATTAGGTGAGAGGAGAAATTGCTAAAAATAGAAAGTTCTAAAAATAGCATTTATGGGTCCCTTTCTATTTATAGTAGTCCCTAGTCTATCTATAGGAAGTAAACTTAATTTTGGTCTTAATAGCAGTTCGAAATATCAATTAATTAATTCAGTTGAGTTAATTAGTTAAGGAAATTCGAATTTGAAGTCTTTGTGAGCATGCACATGAGTTGTCCCACTGATTGAGGGAATAAGTATGAGTTCTAAAATGAGAGAATCAATTGACTTAGTTCTAACTAGTCAAGTCTAGTTAGATTATTTTAGCAAGTTGTTAAAATAATAAAATATATTTTGTTAATGCTTGCATGCATGTGACAACTATTATTTCAGATAATTGAGCATTCGCTCATGGATAACTGATGCATATGAGTTCAGACAGAGACCCAGTTGAGATCAGATGAGGGACAGTGTACTATCATATGCTTGGATATTTCTAGTAAGCATTCCTTGCATGGAGAAGGATCTATTATAGGAGATTGGAGGACTTGTGGCCTATATATTAAGGCCTAGGTAGTCCATGATTTTCATCTTCTGATTACAGAGAGAGCAGGATAGCTATTTAGGTGATTCTTTTTGTATGTTGTTGAGGATCTCCACTTGATTGATAATACATGGTTGTGGTTTTATGCTGGTGCTTTCCCCTGGATATATCTTGTGTTATGTGTGATTATTTATCTTGATTAGTTATGCATGTTTCTACTTGATTTTGCTCATGAATTCAATTATGCTTCCGCTTATTTTTTTGTAGAAGTAGAACAAGTATTATGCTTTAGGACATTGCATATATCGGTTTGTTCTACAGGTGAAATTTCTACACGGGGATAGTTCAAAGGTAGATGTTGAAAATACGTTGATTAATTTAGAGAGACAACTTGAAGAAAGCTCATTCTTGGAAACTTCAAATGTGAAATATGAAGCTAGCCAGAGGAAAAGGCCAAGGCTCAATACTATTTCAGAACAGGAAGACAGAGAAGACTCGACAGAAATAACTAATACTAAGTTAGACATGAGCAAGGGCACAACTCCATCTGGAGAAACACATGAGCCATCTAAATCATAGACTCAAATGTTAGAAACGGAACTCAGTGTAGAAGTCTCCTCATTTAGTAGGCATGCTCATAAAGATAAGGACATTAAGGACGGGTTCAAAGAAATCAAAATGAGAAATGAGAAACTGAAGGCACAGTCTTATGCATAGTATCTCAAGCTTACACCTACCAATCAGACGAGGTTGATGTCTGCTTTTGACATCAAGGAAGGAAAAAGGCATATGTCCTTCATAAAGCCAGCTATAGAACGACCAAGGACATGAACAAACTTTAGGAATATTTATTTTGAGGTATTGGCAAGGGATATTCATCCCATTGACCAAATTGAATTTCAAAAATAGGTTGGAGAAATGATTTACTCCAGCCTTACAGGAAAAGCCATAGCTGTCCATCAGTTGCAAAATTCATTGAACAACATTTTAGCCCAGTATCAGTTGGAAAAAGCCTCCTCATAGGCCAAAGACACCAGAATCAAGTCTTTGGAAGACTTAGTGATTGAATTGGGACATAATCCCAAAGACATCAAAGCTACTAAAAATCGATCAGGAAAAATAATGATGACAATGCAGTACTCAAGAAGCAATTGAAGATACCTCAACTGCAGCATCCCTAGACACAGGAAGTATTAGAAAATCAAACAAGGCATGGAGAGTTGATGGACTTATTCCTCAAACTAAATGATCAGTTAAGGGAGACAGAGATGGAATTGGACATCCTAATCCAATTAAAGCAAACTGATATAGGCACTAGCTGAGTGAATGTCATCCCAACAGTTATCACGACTGTTCCTTCCACACTAGCAGCCTCATTGGCTCCCACAGCTCCAATGGCCACAACACAACCAGTCTCCATAGAATCTACATTAGAAACAGGTACATCAGGTGAAGAAGAAGAAAAGTT
This sequence comes from Pinus taeda, assembly GCA_000404065.3. Classification (NCBI taxonomy): domain Eukaryota; kingdom Viridiplantae; phylum Streptophyta; class Pinopsida; order Pinales; family Pinaceae; genus Pinus; species Pinus taeda. The sequence continues at coordinate 383,450 of APFE031062851.1, read as the reverse complement.
TGTTAAAGCTATGGAAGAAATGTCCATATAGGCAACAGAGATGAATAAGCTCAAAGAAAATGTGACAAGCTCGGAAATTGATTACAAGCTTGCCAGAATTATGCACAAAGAAGAAGTGCAAAGAGCTGCCAGGATGAGTGAGAGATTGAAAGCCATGGAAAAGGACCTAACACTGAAAGAACCCCTTGATTATGTTTCTGAGCCAATATTTACTTCTTTTGTATTTACTGGTTGTGATATATGAGGGATATCTACATAAAATCCTGCAACTTCGCGCAGTCCCTCTGACCTAGGAATATTGATATTTCGTGGATCCTCATCGCCTTCTTCCATAGTAACATTGTAGCATTCTAAAACATGTTGTATACACACACTACAACCAGGTCGCATCCAAGTTATAGGTTCTATTGGTGTTTGGAAGATCGCTACCTTAATCTCCTAAAGTTACTCATCAATGCATTCGAACCCGTGTTCAAAGCTGAATGTCAATAGGAAACTCTCCTTCATTTCAACGAAATAAGTAGTCTCGTGTCACAACTCCATCTCCAAATACCATTTCATTGGTATAACATCTAAGGTATGAATAAAGATATGTACCCACTCCGATTGAGGTACCTCACCCCAAGCCTTAGCCCATGAAGCCAAATGTTTGCACAGGTCATCCTTACTTGGGTACTTTTCACTGAGCCACGTTTTTGTGTAGTCAAATATTAATCTCGTCAGTCTACAATATTATCCTTGTGGGTTACCCACCATCTTGTAGGTGTAGCTCTTAAACTCAAATCTAGAGTGTGGAACCTATGGTCCTTCGATATGTCTCTTTCAAAATGGTCAAGAAAATATTGACATCATCTAGCCCATCATAATAAGGAAATTTACATACCTCAGTTGATATACGGTGCAAATACTTTGTAAGGCTATTGGATCATAGTGTAGAGACATCATGTAACTGATTCTGTGAATTTTATAATTCTTCATCTGAGTTTGATTGGCATGAACTATCCTTCTCCCAACTGATTCGTCTATATGCAGTGGGATTAAGCTAGTCTTCGTCTTACGCAGTGAGCTTATATATGTGATCAATGTCTTTGTCATCATAGTCATCATGGACTGAATCTATGTATCACACACCTTCAACTGGATCTAATGGAACTACCACTCTAAGGTCATTCTTGTCAAACACCATGCTTCACTTCTTCAAATTAATAATAGCATTCATGTCGAAATCCCAGTCAATCTTGAGCAATGTTGGGTATGGATTACTATCATCCACTATTTCAGTAACTTCAAAATCTGCGAGAACACTATCTCCCTTAATATCTACAACCACTCCATGTATGCAACCCAACAGAATTATCTATTGAGACATTAGCATGCCACCGTATTCTTTGACACCCAATCACCATCTAACATGTGGAATATGTTGACAAATTCTCTTACACATAAAAATCAATTGCATGTATGGTTCTACATGCCATTTATATTTATATAGTTGGCATGACAAAAGTGTTGAATCTGGGTGACATGTGTTAGACATGTGGCATCACCATGTCACCATTTGAGATGCCATAATGACATCATGATTGTTAGTGTGAAATTTCTTGGAAGGTGTACCAAAAATACTTGACCTAAGTCATTAGGTGACAAGTCACCCTAACAACAATTTGTTATTGCTTATGATTCAAATCTGTAATAAAAAGTGGAAAAAGTTGCAACAAAAACATATACGATCCAAAATATCAAACAACAATATGGATATCCAACGCAATAATCCATTGGAAAGACTTTAAAATGAATATATTTGTTTATTGATGACTTCTAGTGAAGGATATCTACAAAAGGGTTTGCAAGTCCCCTTATATGGGATGCCTCCTTTGATGTCCTTGATGCTTCAGTAATTGATCTTCTCTCTGAATGTGTGAAAAACCCAAAACAATGTGGAGAACTAAAATGGGAATTCGAAAGAAAAGAGACGATAATGGTAACGACGATAGTGATCACGGTGAAGAATGAATGAAAAACCATCCTATTTATAACAAAGTATTAAGTTAATCTCGAAAATGGAGAATAATAAAATAATATTGACCAAATCAAGATCTAACAATTAAGAATACTTTATTATATCTTTTGGTGAGGGAAAAGATATTCAAAATGGTCAAATATCTTTATTTAGAAATAATTAACAAATAAAATGATTTGTTAATTATTTCATGAGGATTAATAACGGTGTGAAAATGAATTAATTATTAAATAATGATTTAACAATTATTCTAATAATAGAAATAAGGAATAATAAATAAAGAGTGATTTATTTAATTATTCCTAGGGGATTTAGTCAAATGTGACAAGGAATAATTATTTAAACAGTGATTTAATAATTATTCCTAGAGAAAATTAAATAAATAATGATTTATTCAATTATTCTCATGGGGTTTTTTACTTTAATTAGAAAATAATTTAATAAAAATGGTTTACTAAATTATTTCCCATGGTGAATGTGATTTTACTATGGTAAAATTAATCCTACATGGTGTATTTCAATTTGCCTAGTTAGAAATGGCTACGTAATCATTTTATGGTGATAATATATTCCTCCCAATGTATGCCTCTTAGGAGAAAATCATATGATTGAAATACGTTGTAGGTTACACTTCCACGAGACACCAAATGGGATTCAGAGAGAGAGAGAGAGAGAGAGAGAGAGAGAGAGCTGAAGAAGTGCAAGGATAGACAAAAGTGAGGGGGGCAAGACCTACTAAACTCATAGAAGTATTCTTTTATGTGGGAGTAAATGATCTCAAATGAGGCGAGGGAGACATACCCATACCCACTGAGATAATTGCACACAAATAATAATGGTGATCCAAGGATTGTGGGATTGATATACAAAGTACATAATACATGATATGGTGGCATCAATGGGCCAGAAAATAATACAATGGATCCAATATATATAATGCGCCTAGAAAAACATAGGCCAAGACTAAATACAATAACATCTAAGTGCATGATACATAATGCCCCTCGAGCTGACATGGTAGGTAGATCGCACCTAAGAAGCCATGTTGAATAGGAAAGGGCTTTGAAGATGGATCATCTGAGGGAGACATTCATGCTGGGGGCACTGCAAGTGGCTGGAACCAAACCCATCACATCTACATAATTGCATCTGAGATTGAATCAACATCTATGGTCATCCGAGCATGCTGGGGGTTACCTAAAGGGCCACCACCTCACAAGGTCTGAAACATGTCACACACACCTGGGAATCACTGGGACAATTTTCTAAATCACCGAATTGTCAAGTGTCTAATTCTCAATCATGTGATAAGGAGTTTCCATTGAGCATGTGAGAAACAGCCAAGTCAAAGGGCAATGATGATTCCCTTTGCTTGATTTGAGGTACCAACAAAGATGAACGTTGCAAACAAGGTAAACCACCTTCTAGACCACACTTCTAGAATAAATGTATTGAACTCGATAGAAGAGGGCCCGCCAGAGTTAAGGAAATAAAGAATCCTTAACAAAGGAATGGGGTATCATAGTAGAGTGACTAATATACTAACAACATGGATGATGATGGAAGGAAACAAGATGAGTGGTGGGCTAATTAATTCCCTTGTCAAAGCATTGTATGCACGGTTGACCTGATAACAACTTACTCGATTTTGGAGGGGACGATCAATGAATCAAAAGGGGGTTCAGAAAAGATGGAGCATTAGATTTGGAGGAAGAATATGAATATAATGGGTTAGATGTGACATAATGATGTATGGAACATTGTAACTGGACTCAAGGGGACTTGAAACATAATTCATAGATAAAAGGGTGGCTCATCTCGATTGCTTTGAACAAGGATGACTTGATGGTGTTGTGACATGGGGGAGGCTAGGAGGTGACCATAAAAACATGAGTAAATGATGGTTACTCATGACAAAAATTGAAATGTGAAACAACCAGTGCAAAGGTAAAGTGGTACTAGAGTACATGTGGCTCAAGTGAATAAATTTAATTTTAATAAGCGACAAAGTGAGACTTCATGGAAAAATGAGTTATTGGAAGCCTATCCCATCGATCCCACACCTACACTACTGACATATCAACATATGAGGATTTCGTGAAGTTTGTAGCTCTAAAAATATTTGATATCCCAGTGTTCTGGTGTATGCATATTGGTAGAATTAATATAGGGACATTTCTGAGCATGACATAACAAATTATGGCATGGTAGTGCTAGGTGGAGGACATGTGCCAACAAAATATGACATTTTAAGACCAACAAAGGTATGAAAACAAGTTCCATGTGTTAGAGAATGATTGGGTATTATAGAATGAGGTGCCATGTTGAGTTATCATATTAGCATACTGACATATTTTCATAGCAGGATATAATGATATCGAGATACCAGAACACCAAAGAGTTTGAAATGCACTTTTTATAAAAAATTATGGTATGGAAAGGCTCTAATATGATAGACTACAATAGACTTGGACAAGTGTATAAGTGACATGTGGTCAAGTGGTTCAACATTTTATCCATGTGGATTTTGGATTTTTATGTTTCTTTTAAGGGGTAGATCATAAAATTGGCATAAATTTGTGTTGAAAAATTAGAATGAGATGAAATTTAAATAACTGGAAAGATCTCAATGAGAAAAAGACAATTACAATATTAGAAATGTGATTAAGAAAATGGAAGAAAAAGGAAAATTTGATAACCCCATCATCATAATAAACCTTGAAGACCAATTTTGTTATGCTCCTATTGTCGCTGCAACAACAACCCTCCAAAACGTTTTCCTAACTTAGTTTTGGAGCCTACATGAACTATCTTTTCAAGCTACTTAGTGTCTTCACATTGTTTTATTTGATATTCTTATGTTTTCTCTAAGTCTCACATCCTCCTAATTCAACGGCTTCTAAGTGTCGTCAACTAACCTTTAGAAGAGCTTGTGTTATCTTGTCCAATTATACGTGAACTCATATCTTTTTTTGACTTAGAAACTAACCTTATTCACTACACAAAAGCACAAAAAAGAAAACAAAAGCAAAAAAGGAAGAAAAATCATTTTTTAAGAAAATGTGCACTCCGAGCTCATGAAGAGTAGCTCTATTTTTTATCACACTCGTTTGGGGTGAACAACTATGTCCTAGTGGAGCGCACTCCTTCATGCTCAACCAGAGCACCTTCCTTCAAAGCATTCCTTTGGTATGAAGACATGGGCCCTTTCTAGAACTCATGCATGTGATTTTTTGTTGCATGTGGGCACACTCCTAAAAAATATGAGCCCACTTCACTTTGCTTAACTAACTCATTCACTCATTGAAAGGTGGAGAGCATGCATGGAATGCATTTACATGTAATATATTTATAATCAATGCAGTTAATCATTCTTTCTCATAATCATTCTCATATGAGTTGGATCAAGAATATATTTGTCTATCTTCATTCCAAGTAAGTTTTTCATGTCGATTCTTTTGGTTTCCTTTGATGTTTTTATTGTCAATCTTGCTTCCCTTGCTGGAATTTCACTTCTTTTCAGTTTATTTATTGGAATTTTAGGTCGTTCTTGCTTCTACAAGTGTCAAACTATTGTTGCAGGTTATGATTCCACATATTCATCAAATCTTCATATTGTAGCCATGATTGTGACATAATCTATAAAAACTTGTAGATCTCCTCTCTGATCATTTTCATCATTCTATTTCACTGTTGAACTTGTCCTTGAGCCATTCTAATATAAAGCACACTTCTAGAAGCCAAAGCCTGACTATCTCAGAAAAATGAACCTAGAAGACAAGTTCCCCTCAAGAGAACACTCCTTCATCATGAATAAATGTGCCTTGCTTGAGTGCATGAGTGCACCCTGAAGGGTTGAATGCCTTCCCCTTCATCTCTTCAGTATGTGCCCTTGCACCCTCCTTGTCGGATCATGAGTGCATCGTGACACCCTGAAGGCCTAAATTTATCATGATATGGATTAGATCATTATATTGTTTTCCATCCAATCGATGCATTCAGAGTGGAAAAAGTGGAGGAATCATCTCACGGGACCATTTTTACCAACATGACCTAGCTTGGAAAAATAGGGTCTGAAACATTCAAGGAGTGTTTTGAGGCATCAAATGAAATTTTTTGGGGGTAAAACTTTGCTTCTTTAGTTTTAGAACTTTTCATGTTTTTCTACACATAGAAATATTTTCAATGATGTAAGAAGCACATTATTCAGAGTATGTATGCAAAAATTATTCCACTCAGAAGTTATGCTTCTTGTTTTGACACCTATAATTCGGGAGGATGTCGCATCAACCCCCATTATTCATGGAAGAAAGGGCTAGCCATGTGTTTGTGATGTAAAATATTCTAGAAGAGTCTATAATGTATAATCAAAATTAACTGCTAATAGGCTATGAGGCCATGTCATAACCGGGCCACTAGGAGGAAGAGGCATTCCGTTCTTTCGAGAGAATTTTGTTCCATTCCTAAGAAAAGATAGGTAGGAGAGATAGGAGGTACAATACAGAAACAAGATTTGTGCACTGTAGCAACCCATGGGCCACAAGCATTGCTTCTTTGTACTTGCAACATTATTTTCCGCACAAAGAAAAAGAGTGAAGCGATCTCACGTTCCAGTTGGGTTTTCTCCCGAAAGGGTCTCCTAGAGCATATTTTGTGTCTTATGTGTGTGTGAGAGATTTTTTCATCGTTCTCTATTTTTTTTCATAAATTCCATTCACAATCATGCACTAATTACAATTAAATTTATAGATCCTAAAGTTTAATAAAACTGTAATAATGTAGAATCTCATATTTTTAATATAATATTTTTAGATTTGTTGTGATGAATTGTCCAATGGAATATCCGCAATAGTTTATGGATCATTTTGTATCGAATATAGGTTTCTTTGGGTTTTTTTTGGAGATTGTAGGGATCTATATCATCAGGGCCAAAAATTGTAAAAACCTAATCATGGCCTATGAATCTGTAAATGAACCTCATGATGCTACAGAGGTGAGGTTTACGTAGATGGAACAAAAAATCATAGATATCAACCACAATATAAACCTCCTCATGGAAGCCTTGAATAAAAAGCTAGGGATATTTGGAGAAGAAGGTGGTTCAAATGTAAAGGACAAATTGTTAATTTTTCATAGAGCTATATTTTTATTTTCTTAGATAATTGCATTTCTTCATTAACACATTAGCTTGACCCAAAATCATCATTGCATTAATAATATTTATATAATTATTCATCAACATATGCAACTATGTAAAAAGAACAACACCATTATCATCAATGCAATGAAACATAAAGGAACAATAGAAGAAATGCATGCACACATAGAGACACTAGGATTGGACTAAGACTAGGGAAAAAACCACTATGGGGAAAATCCTTGCAAGTTATTCTTCTTAGGTCATCATAAAATGATTAAGAAAAATATAGTACAATGATACAAATATTCATTTATGCAAATAACCAGTAAAATAACTATGACATCCACGAAATGAACCTAATCATGCTGATACTCAAAACGTTGATTTTGAGGATTGTAATGTATTGTCACTATCTATAGTCAACTATTGAAGAATTATCTCGCTAAGAAGAGTCTTCAAAATACTAAAATTTCATCTTTTAGTTAGATGCATAGAGGAGGATTTGTGTGAGTGACTATAGCAGTCTTAGAAGCTCCCTGGTGAATTGTATGCATGCGTCTAGGGAAAAAACTGTCTGATTTGCTCCAAAAACCTCAAATGCTCCCTCTAGGCTTATGTGTGAGCATTTGAAACTTCCCAAACGTACCCTTCACCATTATGTGTGTGCACTTGGGGTCAAAAATACGCACTTACATGTGTGTGTTTGTCTCAGAAGAAGAAACCCTAGATCCATGCGAGCTTTAAACCTGTAGTTTCAGAAACTTGTGCGAACTTTCTCCGTCAAACTTGTGCCAACCAAGAAAATAGAAGAGAAGAAAAAATGGCTTGATAAATGTGTCAAAATGAGCTTGAGGTATTTTCTATTTATAGGCTTCCATGAGGGTCCATTTGGTGTTGAGGATGAACTGTCCAATTGTACATGTGCTTAGGGCCAACATATTCCAATATACATGAGTGGATAAAATAAGTTCAGACACCAACTTCTTCTTGTCCAAATTAGGTGATCTTTAGGATGATTGTGGTCCTCTCGAAAAGAGGAATCTATTTAAATTAATATATTCATAATATGAGATGTCCAAAGTTGAATTTTACCGTAGTTTCATAATTTTAACACCCTCTCAACTAGGGAGAATTCCACATGCCGATATTTTTCCATTGATCAATATGCCATTGAAGTATCATCACGTATATCACTGATCATCTATGTCATCTATTCATCATGCCATGACCATCTCAAGTATCTCATCATCCAAAATCATCAATGTACATCTCAATTTATCCCTTCCTTATTCCTTCTTATCTCTTGATTGTTCCTACTCATATGATGAACATTCTTGAATCTAAAAGAAGAATAATTTGTCATTGGACTATGGTCTAGAATCTCTATTAGAGAGCTACTACCCAGAATCTCATCATCAATCATCATCATAGAGCACATCATCAGGAAGCATGTCTCCACCTGCAAACCAATGACAAGGGGGAAGGTCTTATGGGAAACTCTCACCCCATGTCAAGAAATAGGGTATCCAAACACACATGGGAGCACATATCAACCATAGGATCACATTGGGGAGCTTAATCTCAACATGAAACCAAATAGGGTTATCTCAACCCATCCTATTGCTTATTGATCTTCCCAGTGATGGCCCCAAATAGTCATGTTGTAGAACACATGCATCACAATTGACTTCGGTTGTACACCCCAATTACACTCTCAAACCATTGGAAAAATGGGGAGTGGTATTCTTGGAAAGCCTAATGATCTAATATTCACCCTATGAGTGACATCAGTTAAAGATTTAATTAACAAAGGTATTACAGACTCATGTGTTGGTGTGTGTTCTGTGTTATTTAAGAAACAGATTGATCAGATTGCCAATACACAGACATTTTAAATGGAAAGACAAGAGAGAAATACAATAAGCAACCACAAAGGAACAAGCAATTTTAATAAGGAGTTCACCCTATTCTTCAGGGGTACGTCTTTGGTCCAACTTTCAGTGGTGGCCTTGTTTTATTGGGTCTTTAAGTAGAGAATTACAATGCAGGGACTCAATGTGAGTTCTCCTGAAGTAGGTTTGCTTGGTAGGGTGGTTTCTTGGATTTCCTAAGCCACTGGAGTACACATAATCTTCTTTTTTCCTACCAGCTCTATGACCTTCTCGTCTACAGTGGAAGGAGCCAAAGGTGAAGCTCAATATTGACAGATTCCTCTAGGGGATGGCTTGAATCGTTCAAGCTCTCTGGTGCTCGATGCTGCCGCTGGTCAGCTCAGCCCTCTGTCTATCTCTGCTTTCGCTTAACTGCCTCTTCTTTGGTTTCTATCTCTCAGTGTTCAATTGTTTCGCCATCCAACTGTGTATTCTATTTCGTTGTTCATGGCTTTTAGTCAATCGAACCCATGCCCATTCGGTTCCTCTTATACCTCTGTCAATTCACCTTTTTCAGTTGTGCTTGGAGTTCCTTGCTTGGCGTCATCATGAACACTCGGGAAGTGGCCATGTGTCCCCATCTAAATAGCGCTAGCCTGCTAATCGGTTCATTTATTCAGTTATGTCGTGGATGTGTTCTTCCTCCAACATGGCAGTCAAACGGACCTCAAATCTTTACAAACGTGGCTTAATCCTTTGTCGATTCCACTTCCTCCACCGGGCACAATCTCAGTCGTCCCATCTAGGTCCTCCAGATTCAACGTCGTTTGCACATCCCACGCAGTTGACCTGCTCAACCGATAACGTGCGATCAATGGCGGTTTTCTCTGTCCAATAGTAGAGCCTTTGTAGTTGTGAAACTATTTTACTTACCCCAAAGTGACCTGATATCAGAGAAGTGTGTGCTTCCCTAATTATCTTTACTCTCTTAGTTTATGGAATGCAGAGTTTCCCACAATGATATAGGAGTCTGTCCTTCATGTGATAGTCCAATTATTCTATTCTTTTTCCTTGACTCAAAGTTGCATATACATCTTTAAAGTCCATGTCCTGAGCATAATGTTCTATGTAGCTTTCATGCAACACAGAATATGCTTAAGTACGGTAGATGCATTTATAATGGGTCTAGATAACATGTCTGAAACCTTGTTATGTATGCCCTTTTTATATCTAATGACTAAATGAAACTGTTGTAGAAAACCCATCCATCTGTAATGTCTTGATTGCTGCAACTTAGTTTGGGAGTGTACGTATTGAAGTGGCTGATGATCAGTATGTATTACTATTTCTTTGCCCATTAAGTAATGTTTCCACTTTTTCACACTCTGAACTAATGCATACAATTCTTTATCATATGTAGGATAGTTAACTACTGCAGGATTAAAAGTCTCAGAATGATAACATATAGGTTTACCGTGCTGTGTCGACCCTGCTCCCATGGCATAGTCATTGGCATCAGTTTGGATCTCAAATGGTCTTTGTTGATCTGGAAGTGCTAGTACCGGTGCTGTACTAATATTTTCTTTCAAGGTGTCAAAGGCTTTCTGATGTTTGCCTCCCCACTGAAACACCTTGTTCAATCTTGTCAAGGCATGTAAGGGAGATGCAATTGAGGAAAAAATTGAAATGAACTTCCTCCAATCTTGTGCTGCTCCTAAGAAGCTTCTCACTTCTGTAGTAGACTTGGGTTTAGGCTAGTTTACAATGACTGCCACTTTAGATGGATCTATTTTCAATTCACCTCCCCCTACTATGTGACCCAGATAATTTAGAGAGGTTTTGCCAAATTCACATTTGGAGAGTTTAACATAAAGTTTTTCTCTTTTCAAAACATCTAATGTCTGCTTAACATGCCTTAAATGTTCTTCCCATGTTTTACTAAAAATCAGAATGTCATCTAGATACATAATAACAAAATCATCAAGAAAAGGTCTGAGTACATCATTCATTAATCGCATGAAAGTAGCAGGAGAATTAGTTAGGCCAAAAGGCATAACCAGCCATTCATACAATCCTTGCTTTGTTTTGAAAGAAATCTTCCATGCATCTTGCTCTGCAACTCTGACCTGATGGTATCCACTGTGCAAATCCAGCTTGGTGAAATAAATACCTTCCTTCAATTGACCTAAAAGACCATCTATACGAGGAAGGGGATAACGATTTTTGATTGTTATCTTATTTAGTTCTTGGTAGTCAATGCACATTCTCCACAAGCCATCTTTCTTTCTCACCAATATTATTGGTGACCCACATGGTGATGTGCTAGGCCCGATGAACCCTTTCTCGAGCAACTCCTGCACCTGCTTCTTGATTTCAGCATTCGCTAAAGCAGACAACCTGTACATCCCAATGTTAGGGAATGGAACATCTTTCTGCAAAAGATATCATGTACTATTCGCTTTCTAGGTGGCAGACCTTTAGGTTCTTGGAACAAGACATCATATTCTGAAACAATCTTTTCTATATCAGCTTGCTGATCAGCATTACAACCCTCAAACACATTGGTTTTATCAGGTTTATTTTCCATTACAACCATTAGTAAGAATTGTTTGCATGAATTTATCATTCTTTTCATCTATCCTGAGTTTATGAGAGTATAATTATTCTTGAGCTTGTGAGCTCTTACAAAGTATTCGATTCCACCTTTAACAAGTAGATACTTGTTCTCAACTCTATAGAAAATATCCTTTCTATCATACAAGTAAGGACTTCCTACAACGATTCCACATATATCCAAAGGAATTACATCTAACTCAACCTCATCTACAAATGCTGACCCAAAACAAAACTTGAGTTTGCACTGTCTAGTCACTTATAGTTGTGCTTTATCATTCAACCATCATAATGGGTATGGTTTCTTATGAGGTGTAGTTGCTAATCCCAATTTCTTTACAATTGCTTCAGAAATTAGATTTACTTGTGAGCCAATATCAAACAAAGTATCAATCTTTTGATTTTTTGAAACAACTCAAATATGGAAAAGATCATGTCTTTTTCTCTCATGTTCTTAATCAATAACATATTGAGAAGAATTACTAGTAGATGCTTCATAATTGTTACCTTTTATACCTGTGGCTGCAATGATTGTTTCATCTCCCAAGTCTGACCCCAAATCTTTCTGAATAGCTACAATAGTCTTCTTCTTCTTGCCCTCAGACTTCTTAGGTCTCAACTTTGGATGGAGAATCCAATAGTTCTCATCATCATGTCCATCCTTTTTACAGTGAGTGCATGAAGCTTTGCTTTTCTGTGCAATGTTAGCCTTCCTTGCTTTCCACTTCTGCTTTCTTTTCTCCTTGCTCTTGCTTACAGTGGGTTGGGATGGTTCCCCAACTTCTGGATTTCCATTATTTCCTCTAGCTTCTAGATGAGTAGCTTGTACAGATACCTCATATATACAAGTGGGATTAAACATGAGGATGGTATGCCTCATGTAGCTGTGTAGACCACCAATGTACCTCAAAAGAATTTATGGTGAGTCTAATGAGAGACCCAACATCAATGCTCTCTTTCTGAACTCTTGAGTATACCCTTGTACACTTTGCCCATTCAACTACCGAAGAGTTTGCCAACTCATCATGGCTTGTTGCATGTAGGCCAATGGATAGAACCACTTTTTGATTGCAGCAACAAATTCACTCTAGATAGAGATGGTATTACCATGCTTCTTCCTATCAGCTTGGGTTCTGCCTTCCCACCAAACCAAGGCAGTGCCTCCTAGGCGTAGACTTACCAGCTGAATCTTACTCTTCTTCGAGTCTATGTTTTTCACCCTGCAATATACATCAATTTGTCTAATCCAATTGTCCAACTTTTCAGCATTTAGCTCTCCATCATATATAGGCAAATCAAATTTAACATCTAACTTAATCAAAGATGCTTTCTTATTATGCATAGGGCTATTAGGAGGTGTGGCAAAGCTTTCTTCTTTCCTTTTCCCTTTTGAGTGGCCATGGGAATGAGATTCATCCTCTTCTTTATCTTGCTTCGAGCCTGATGAATCTTCATCCTTATGCTTTCTAAAGTCCCTATACATTTCTTCTACCATAGACTTTATAATTAGGAAACTTTCTTTGAATTGAGGGTCTAGCCCCATAGAACCTTCCTCTGACATTGTCTTTCAAGAATAGACTCTCCCAATTTCAGGGTTAGTTTCCACCAACTCTCCTTCTCCTAATTTGAGCTTTGATCTAGTGAGCATTCACAGCTAAACCAACACAAGCTTGTCTAACCTTACAACCTACTGCTCTGATACCACTTGATCTGATATTCACCCTATGAGTGACATCAGTTAAAGATTTATCTAAGAAAGGTATTACAGACTAATGTGCTGGTGTGTGTTCTATGTTATTTAAGCAACAGATCGATCAGATTGCTAATACACAAACATTTTAAATGGAAAGACAATAGAGAAATACAATAAGTAACCACAAAGACACAAGCAATTTTAATAAGGAGTTTACCCTATTCTCCAGGGCTGCGTCTCCAGTCCAGCTTTCAGTGGTGGCCTTGTTTTATTGGGTCTTTAAGCAGAGAATTACAATGCAGGGACTCAATGAGAGTTCTCCTGAAGTAGGTTTGCTTGGCAGGGTGGTTTCTTGGATTTCCCAAGCCACTGGAGTACACAGAGTCTTCTTTTTTCCTACCAGCTCTGTGACCTTCTCATCCACTTTTGGAAGGAGCCAAAGATGAAGCTCGATCCTGATAGATTCCACTAGGGGATGGCTTGAATCTCTTAAGCTCTTTGGTGCTCGATGTTGCCACTGGTCAGCTCGACCCTCTGTCTATCTCTGCTTTCGCTTAATTTCCTCTTCTCTGGTTTTTGTCTCTTAGTGTTCAACTGTTCAACCATCCAACTCTGTATTATGTTTCATTGTTCATGGCTTTTAGTCATTCGAACCCATGCCCATTCGGTTCCTCTTCCGCCTATGTCGATTCACCTTCTGCAGTTGTGCTTGGAGTTCCTTGTTCGGTGTCATCATGAATTCTCGGGAGGTAGCTACATGTCTCACTTGTAGGAACATCCACTTTAGTGAGTTTATCCATCCTTGCTTGCTTATCAGTTGACTCCATAGCCCAAAGGTCTAAAAGACAACAATTTATCCATCTATTTAAGAGATCCCACCACCCAATTTCAAACAAAATTAAACACCCCTTGAAGACTCATAACTAGCCTAAAACATCTTAACTAAAAAAAAGTTAAACTTTAAAGAGAGAGCCCTCTCTGATCATTAGGAAGGCTAGGTCCTGATCTCCAAAAGAGGATAGTGGTTACCTTTGGTGTTTCCTTCTTATTACTTCCAAGGAATTATCAGAGTGATAACAGCTCCAAAATTAACCAGCCGTTCAGTATAGAAAGAACTTGGAAGGCTTCTCTACAAACAACAAAAAATTTAGAAGAAACAACAACAATAGCAAAAGGTAACAATCTAGTGCAGGAAAAAGGAAAGAGGAATATTGCTGATGATCCAGAGGGAGATAAAATTTGAAAAATGATGGTAGATCCTATTATAGAAAAGGAAGATTTGGTAGCAGAAGACAAGTGGGAGAAAAGGATGAAGAGAGCAAAGTGGAGGAAGAGAGAAAAGTAGAGGTTGTAGGAAGCATAACTGAAGTTGCAAGAGTTAGAGAAGAAGTTGAAGGAAGAAAAAGAGTTGAGGAGGAGAGAACGAGAATAGAAGAAAAAGAAAGAATAAGAACAAAGGCAAGGCACGATGACATATGAAAAAACTCTGATAAAGGTTTATGAGCTAGAACAATCATCAACTAAGGAAGAGGGCGAACAAATGTAGAATTGAGAGCTTGCTAAGAAGATTGAGAAATTGATTTAAGTGATAGTGATAGAGATGGAATAAGAGTAATAGAAGAAAGACATTGATATTATGTCGAAAGAACCACTTGTCATTTCTCAGTCTCCACCACCTCGAGTCATAGAACCAACACCAAGCGAGAAAGGAGATGTTGTTCTCCTTGATGATGATCTGGTCATGGATGTGTATAATATAACATTCGATGAGTTCTAGAAAATGATTGTAAAAGAAGGGGGGAATCACTTTTCGGATGATCATGCATCACCTGCATTCATCAAGGAAAGGGTGATAGTGTCAAACACCAAGAAGCATCCAACTACCATTGCCCAAGCTAGCTTGGCTTATGAAGGAGAAACAAGATCAGATGTTCAGTACCTGAAGACCGCGAATGAGAAAATGGCAAAGGACTTGCAAGCTCCAAGGAAAGAGGTAGAACAACTCCGAGCGTCAACTTAGAATGAATTTTCCGCATTGGGGGAGGTGAGGATAATGCTACTTTTTGAAGTATCAAGACTTGGTGATAGAATGTAGAATCTCTATGACAAATTTGTCACCATGCATAAAGTAGTTTTCCGTTTGCATGGCCTACAATGGTGGAGCAAAGAGTTTGTTCAAACTCTCAAGAACATACATGCTTTCATTGCCCATGTACAAGAGTGGACAATGTAGTACAAAGGGGCCCTACTTGATTTCACAAATAAGATGAAGCCACAGGCAGAGCTCAAGAAAGAGAAGGTCTAAATGTTGATTTAGAACAATGAGCAGCTCACCTCATTCATTAGTAGCACACAAGCCTCATATGCACCTTTGTGAAATAGCTTGAATTTCTTCATGAGAAAATAGTAGATCCCATCAATTGATTCCCTCATTGATGCTAAACCCAAACACCATGTCCGACTGGAGATCGATGAATACTTGGAGAAGCTAAGATGAGAAGCCACAAAGAAAGTCCTAGAGTTGAACGCACACAACATGCAGAAGTACATCGGTGGTCCTATCAAGCTCAAGACAATGTTTCTGATGCATCAGAACGAGTTGGACATAGGTTCCAGGACAATATACCTGAATGCCATGGAGGCTAGAATCTGCTTCCAGAAATATATTGTTAAGCAGTTTGGGGACACCATCACATAGTACCAAGCTTGGTACCGATATGTGACCAAGAAGTGGTGGTTTTTGAGCTAGACTTTCCCCAAACTCTAGAAACATAGCGTTATGTCTTGTTAGGCTATCTCTACCATATTTTTTCTTATATGGGTACATGTGGAAAATGTGATATTATTTGTAATAATGCTGTAAGTTAAATTCCAATTGTCAGTATTGGAATATGAAAATTCATCATGTAATGTAATTTGTCATTTAGTTAAGAAGTTGAAGAGTCATCAGGGAAGTCAAAGAGCCACAAAGGGGAATTTCAAGGGTCACCCCACCCTTTTTTATAAATAGAACCTCATAATTGAGATAACAAGTTTTTGGGAGCCAAGATTTTGGCTAGCCTTAGGCTCCGAGAAGGCTTGGGAGTATTGTGAAGAGCCTTGAATTGTTCATAGCACAGAGTGAGTATACTTCTTTGGTGGAGCAGGTGTTCTTGATTGTAGTGTTCTACTATTGGGGCTAATGGTCGTCAATGGTGTATGTATGGATGGAACTTTCACTTATAATAATGAAATAACAGATACCACACTTTCATGCATATGTTGTTAAAATAGTAGGACTATTCTTGTTGTATTGGAAATTTATGTTATTTAACTTACACATATGATTATGAAATACTTTTTATGCATTTGTACAAATTTTGTTGAATGCGTGTTGTTGGATTAACTCATCACTTTAACTTGTGTTATATTTTTTACTTTAGCTTGCGATGTCATTTTTCTCGTGTGTTCCTTTCAAGTTGAGTACTATTACAAGCTTCAAAGGGGTGAACTTCCTTTTCCCCTCTGTGTGTTAGAATCTTCATGCATCACACTTGACTCTCCGCAAGGTCACACACTTGCTTTGACCCAAAGTTATCATACTTTCCTTTGCGCGCTACCGCGGTCAAGGCATTACGTTACCACCCATTGTTGGGACTCCTACTCCAAATGGTGTGTGGTCTAGTTGGGACATCATATCAGGGAGATTCCTTAAATGGTGTTGGGTCCAACACCGTAAATACCATCATATTATGATGTCATTTCTTTGTAATATGATTGTTTTGAAATTCATTTGTTGATATTTTACCCAATCTTTTATGCATGTTGTTTGAAATTTCTACCAACATATCAATTTCATGAGTAAAGGATTTCTTATTGTTGTTAAACAGATGACTATGCAAGAACTACCTCCAAATTCAACTGTGAAGGATTTTCTAGACAAAATAGCTTATGGAAGTTCACTTTTTACATCATATGGTTTGCTAATGCAAGAGCAGTTGAGGCCAAGAGTGAATCAGAAAACCGTTAGTGATCCTTGTTAGAAGCTGAAAATGGATTATTTAATTGAATTGGCTCTATCAATACCATATACATTTTTGACTCAATATAGGAAAGAAATAAGTCAAATTTTTTGGTAAGGTAGATGAATGCTAGAATGAAGCAAATCATATGCTAGGAAAGAATACACAAGTTGCAGTTGTGGCCACTTATGTAGGAACTGGGCAATTGTTTTTGGTCTAGTGAATTAGAAAGAATGGCTACCAAAAGATTTACCTTGTTGAATGCCAGTCAACAACAATGTTCATTGTCATTACACCAATTACTTGTTATGAGCTCAACACGTCACTTATGGAAATTGAAACTAGGTGGGAAGGATAACAATAATTCCTCCCAATGACCAAAGATAAACCCAATTGACAAATTTATTTGTGGAGATTATAATCAATATCATGATAATCACAATTGTTTTTGTATCAAATTCATTCCACTCTTTGAATAATTTAAGGAACATTATTTTAACAAGGGTAGGAGATAGGTATGGATAACCACGAGAAGAAGGTTTGGGATTGTCTGAGCTATTTTGATTCTCATCTTTCTATTTCACTTATTTAGAGAAAACTAAATATATTTGAATACATAATAAACTAAAATAAAACTATAATAGAGAAGCCTAATTATGAAGATGTTTCTCTCTCCACTACCTCGCAATGACATTAATTTTTTTTCTGAATTATATTTGAATTTCACCGATAATAACATAGATTTATATATTTCTTTTAATACTAAATTGAAATCACATTAAACATAAAAATATCCCATTATGTATGACTTAAAGTGATTCAAAGAATCTCACATTTAGCCTAAGCATGTGGCATAGTAGTTTTTGAGATGTAAAGTTTTATTAGAGGCACTATTTGTTTTTCTGTTTTGGTTAGAAAAATATTTTCTCTTGGTTTTATGTGACTTTCAATTTACTCTTTGTAGCATGTTGAGAAATGGGAAAGAATAATGTGTGAAATTTATCTTGCATAAATTGATGCTGAATGAAAGGATACAAAGTTTATCCAAGGTACAGTCCACTTTGTTAAAGTTAGAGCAAAATCTTAAAAACCTGCCTAAGAATACGCCATATATAGAGTTTGAACACAAGTAATATATACATTTTTCTTTTGGTGATACGTTCTTTTTTCTAACCAAGATATGCCAACAAGAAAAATATTAATATTGTAGGAATTGTTTCAAGACCTCATTGAGGTCAATTTTTTTGATGTCCTACTTGATTGATACCTTATCATGACAGGAAGGATTTTAATATGAGTTAATATGTTCTTGAAACAAATTAGATTCAAAATTTTATAGATATAAGAGATAAAAAAAATTGTCATTGCCTTCATTTTATTGTTACTTGAATCTTGGGTGAAAAGGTTTAATTAAATGGGATTGGAAAAAGGTTTGGGATACAATGCATAACATGCCTTGGATATGATTCATTTGTTGTTGGAGATCCTTCAGGAACTTCAGGCATCGACTTTGTAAATGTTTCTAGTAGGGATTCCCATGTTTTTTAATTTTGTGGTTCTTTCACTGTTGGCTTGAGGGGTCTTGGACCCAGGTTCAGAGTTAGATATGCTAACCAACAAAACCTTACACTACCGGCCCTTTCGGCAACAGTTACATAGCGCAGACTGCAGTCTCACCCGAGTCATTATTGGGGGATGATAGAACCAGGTTTATGAGCTTCAGATAATTGTTCTAATGTGGATAAGTTATCATACAAAAGTGTATCTGGACCTTTGCAATGCAATTAAAACTAGATTACAGAGGATTGAACCATAACTAAGCATAAACACAAAAACATATAAATATATAGAGACCACGCAAAATTTCTTAAAATAGGCTTTATTACTTCAGATATTCAATGAATACCCTTCTTCTGACCCTGTGCACAAAGCTGTGGGGCCTGTGCACTTAGACACGGACTTGCCAAGGTCTCCACTTAGTTGTAGGAGCCTTCCCCTTCACTGAGATACAAAATTACAAAAAAAATAAACTCAAAATCCCCTTCATGAAGTAAACTCCCTAATGAATCCTAGATGACTTCCGTTTATATCTTTTACATTACATTACAATGGTCCGCGAACTATGGGATGAGATCAATACTTAATCAAAACAACCCATCCCTTTACAAAATAAGGGGCTTTGACCTGCCCAAAATCCCCTTTGAGTCTTAAATTTTTGCACTATTCATGCTCCACTCCTCAAAATGCGGAGACTTTACAATATTACTTCAAAATTGACTCAAAATTTAGACAAAACATAAACTTGGGGGACCTCATCCCAATAGGCCCCCAACACAAAGATGTGACTCATCCTGAGTCACTCTACCAGTACATCCTTGACATGCAGATTAAGGCTGTTGAACTCTGTCTTCAACTCTTGAAGCTTTATTGTGTACTGCACAGTGGCCTACTGAACCTCCTCAACCAATTTCTTAGTAGTTGGTCCCTCTCCTACTAACCCAATGGTCCTATATGCTTGTTGCATACATTTCAGTTTACTCTCAACATCTTGAGAGATTTGACTAGCTTCATCAACCTAAGGCTAAATTCATGCTGGAATGATTGATGCTTTGCGTCACAACTCATCTATCTGAGTCTAAAATAGCATTGCCTTCTTGGAGTCTCGTGAACCATTGCACAGGTGCTAAGGGCCGAACTGTTGCCATGATTTCATCGAACTGAAGTTGTCTTTCTCTTATGTCAGCTTCAATCTTCTTTACATTTGGGTCTTCCTACAATTAGGCCCACATCTCCATGGTGTTCTCAAAAATATGATTGTAGTTTGTAATTGTAGCTACTAGTACATCCATGCCTACCTTAATAGTGGCCTCATGCTGCTCTCAAACTTTTGGGGGTGTTGCTGGTTGTAGCCTCATCTGCAACTCTGTGACCTGCATCTTCATATCAAACTCTACTCATTCAAACTCTGCTTTATACTCCTTTACCACAACTACCAACTTATGGAGCTTCTCATCAGAAGTTGCTTCAGTCTGTATGAGGATCTCTGGCAGCTGAATGCAAGTCTAGGTAATGGCATCCTCCAACTATTGCCTATGCACAACAACTGCGTCCCTATCTTGGATAGCCCTAACAACTTCCTTAGTTAGCTTCTCATTGTGTCTCTTGATGCCTTTGATGAAGAAGAGTGTTTGCGCTTCCTGTATTTTCAATTCATTAGACACTCCCTAGTGGAGTTGATGGAATGCTTGAATGGTAAGCGTCGCTAAGTTTAGCATTGAATTCCTCCCATATGGAACTGCTGCCTGATCTACCTCGGTAGTAAAATACAATGACCCTACTCGAATGGAAACTATGTGGACCTATGTGGTTACCACCAATGTCGAAGGTAATTCTAGTTTCACACTTGACGTTCCCACACTCGCTTGATTCTTGCTCACCTAAATCATGCTCACTTGAATTTCACTCTCTTGTACCTGTATCTATTTGAGGCCCTGCTGGACCTGCGCTAGTACTTACTTGTACTGATCCTCTATATTTGCTCACATGTCCTTGGTGACTGTCGCATAGTGTCACCGATATCATCGATGTCCCCCTTAGTGAGGACCATCAACTCAGCACTGGATGTCTTCTTAGACTTATGCTTCTTTTACACACCTCTAGTTGTGGTTTTCTTCCTCTTCTTTATGATGAAAGGAAACTCAATATCTTCTGTCTCCTCAAAAGGGCCTACTCCACCCTACTTTGGTTCCTCCATTCTGGCTCCTCTTCTTCTACGTGCTCTGGTTCTTGCACGATATTATTCTCAAGGTCTACAATGACCTTTTGAGGCACCTTATTTGTGTCTCCCTTCAGTGTAGATTTCACAGTCAGCGTACCTCCTGTGTCCTTTTTTATTTTTTTGGTACCTCCCTAGTCTCTTTCGACTTCCCCACTGAGATCCAGCTACACACTTGACTAGTTAGATATTACCAAAAAAATGTCTTGTTCTATGAACAAATAGGGAAACTCATATTATATGCCCTCTGCATCTTTCTTCGCATGTATGTATATGTTGTGGAAGTATGCTTTGAATTTCGTAACTCCACGATATTCGTTAAGCAGCGTCAATGATAGCTGTGGCTTCTGGTTGATCACGATGTGAAAATCCATATCAAACAACACCCAAAATAATTTATTCTCTACTACCCGACTTCGATCCTTCGACACCCACAAAAAAGCTTACCTCACAAATTCACACAAGTTTGGGTTGACAGAAGGGAACTACGACTCATCGAGGGTTCTTGAGGCTGTCAAAGAAATCAAAACTAACAACCATGCATAATAGAATGGTTTGCCATCTTCCTAGGCCTCTTGAAAATCATCCAAACACTCCTGGGAGAGGTCTCCTCTCCAATTAAACTGCACCCCTTAGCTAAACTATGCAACCAACTGAATTACTGGGGTTGGCACCTCGTCTACTTTGCACTTCCTCATAATCTTACCGGCTAGAATGGGCGTGGCAAGGGCGACAACCTTATCATAAGTTGAGCTTACAGGGTAGCCTCGCGACTTCTTGACGATATTAAAATATTTCTTTACTTGATCTACAAGCTTCTTTTCTTGAGACTTGCCAACAAAAGTGTTGGCACTGTCTGCTCCTGCATATGGCAGCATAGTGATCCTCTTGATCAACATATCATCAATTGGGATCCTCATCCCAAGCTATAAATCTTCATCATGCACCAAAGCCAACAGCTGGTGTACACATATCGTATTGATTTTGCTGTATCCAAAATGAGGCACATACAACATGTTCAGTAAACCGGCACACTGAATTCCACTCTCCCAATTCATTGGTTCTACTCTCATTACACCAGACTCCTCATAGTATACCATCTTCAGGTATTTATTCGGCTCCAAATGAGGGAATTTGGCCCTGTCCTCCAAATCCCAATCCTCCATGCACAGTTTCATCACTTGTGCCAGAAAGTATCCATCAAAGGGCACATCCTTTGGCAGCAAAGGTGTAAAAATGGAAAATTTTATTGCATTAGGGTCCTTTGTCACCATAGCAATCAGATTTCGTAGAGGCATATACGGAGGTAACTGCGATATTAGCTCGGCCTCAACGACATTTATGTCATCAATTCCTACCTCAAGTTATTCATCCTCTAAGTCAACCGGATCCATTAGTTGGTTCTTTTTCCCTTGTTGATATTTTCCTTTCTCCTCTGCTCAGCACTCACCTTCCTAGACAGCTGCTTTAGCGGTGGATTCAACAGTTTTTCTTTTTCTTTACTGATGTTGTTTCTACTAGTTCTACCTTTGTTGTTGCCATTGCTGCATCTGTGGGATTCAACCTTGGAGATATAGGAGTTGTGGTGTGTGTAGGAGGTGTAGCAGTCATGATGCTTATTAATCCTCATTCTAGAAATTCCCAGTAGATGTCTTGCTAATCCTCACCAGACATGCAAAGCTTCTCTACTATCAAAATTAGACGCAAAGGCTCACAAGATTTCTTCAAGTGGAAAAGTTTCTGAATGTATAGAGGGATGCCATATTTATGGCCAAATTCAAATTTGAATGCCTTGAATGACTTCAGATCCTCCTCATAAATGTGAACTTGGTGGCAAATTTTCATAGATATGCTCCTTAAATGCACTTCCCCGGCACCCTTTAATGGAAAAATCACTGTCAAATCAATTGTAGCTTTTCCAATGGTCACATTTTAGGAAATATGCACTGGACCCTTTCTTATGGTGAAACTACATTTTCGTATCTTTATCTACTTGCTTTATCTCCTTAAACATTGTGCAACCCTCCTTCTTCGACAAAACCCTTCCTTGGTAGAGTAGTTTATAGTACTGCACTTCCTTCCAATTCCCTGAAGCATGAAGACTTTCCTGCTATTATATACTCATTGGATCTTTTCAGGGGCAAGAACATCCCTATATACCTTCAATCCTCTCACATTAATCCTTCGAGGAAACAACTCCCAATTCATCTTTGGCAGTTGAGTTGTGCCACCATCTGGAATATCCTTGATCACATAGGATCTCAACTAATGCATCTGAAACTCCCCCGTAAATTTAGTGAACTTGTTTTCATACATCAAGTCCAAATCTCCATTTGCAAAAGTGTATTTCTTAATGTGGTGATCATGCCACACCTTTTCCCAAGCTTTCTACACCCGCTGATGAAAACGAGCCAAAAAGAAGTCCTCCTCTAATGCAAGCAGTTGCGCTAAGCGTTCCTCCATGAAGTCACGATCTGCCATCTTAGTTATTGTTTTGATCCTTAGGATGAGTACTATATACTTCATTGACATCACTACTTCTTGTCCATATATGATTGTAAAAGGTGTTTTCCCTGTCAATTTATTACAAGTCATCTTATATGCCCATAGAACCACCGGTATGCGCAATCCCAACCATTCCTATTAAAATTGTAAATATTTGTTAATACATTCTCCAATATGTTGTTAAAAGCTTTGGTAGTTCCATTTGCCTGGGGATGATACAATGTACTCTTATGATGTCGCATTTGGAACTATTCTGTCAACGCCTCAATTGTTTCATTCAAGAAGTGCGAACCTTGGTCACTCATCAAGATCTTCAGGCATCCAAATCGTGACAAAATATACTCAAATATAAACTTCACAATAGTTTCCACATTGCAATCCTTCATGGTCTATTCCTCGGCCCATATGGCCATGTAATCTGTCACAGTGATAATATAACGTGCACTCGTCTTCTTCCTTGGTGGATTAATTGGTCCAATGGAGTTAATTTCCCATTAATCAAATGCTTGCAACATGACCTATGGATGTAATGGAAATTCATCCCTTCACGATGGTCTTCCAGTCCTATGACACACATCACACACACTCAAATACTCCTTAGAATATTTATGTACCATATTCCAACATAATCCTACTCGCAGAATCTTCTACATAGTTTCCTTACCTGCATAGTGTCCTCCTGCGACACCACCATGTGCTTCAGTCAGAATATTGTGCCATTCATACTTAGGTACATATCGGTGCAAAACTTCATCCGGTCCCATCTTATATAAGTGTCCAACAATCGCTAAAAAATATGCCACCTTGACTACTAGTTCCTTCTTTTCTCTTTTGTGTATCCTTCAGGAGCTACGCCAGTAGACAAAAAATAAATAATGGCCATAAAATGTTCATTATAGACACTGACAATGAAGAGTTGTGCACAAGGTAACCCTTCATCAATATTAGTGCGTTCTTCATTGTTCTTGATCCTATAGAGGTGATCATGTCCAACATTCAACCTCTCTAACTTAACTATCACTTCAAAATCATACTCCTAGAAGAGAGGCAACCATCTACAAATCCCTCTCCCCCCCCTCACCAACACAGGCTTATTGACCAGGTATATAAACGTAGAATGATTCATGTACATTTTAAAGTGCGCACCTAGCAAATAATGCCTGAATTTTTGTAGTGCATATACTATGGAAAACCCTTTTTGTTTTGTAGTTGAATAGTTTCTATCTGCCTTAGATAGTTTCCTACTTGTAAAGGAAATCATATTGTTAATATCTCCTTCACCTGGTTGAGTTAAAGAAGTTCCCAACTCTATACACGATGCATCCACATTCACATGAAATTATTTCTCCCAATCTGGGAATACTAGGATTGACACAGTAACCATATTCTCCTTAAGAACATCCAAGCTCTTCTGACAATTGTCATCCCAGGAAAACGTAGCGTCCTTCTTCAACAACCTCTCCATTGGCATAGTGATCTATGCATATGCCTTTATAAAATTCCTGTAATACCCTGTATGACCCAAAGTTGCACGTAGATGCTTTACATTCCTAGGTGGATCCAAATTGGTAATTACAACGATCTCATGAGGGTCTACCATCAATCCCTGCTTACATACAACATGTCCCAACAATACTCCATAAGCTACATAGAAAACACATTTATTCAAATTCAAGAAAATCTGATACTTCATCCATTTGTCCAACATTAGGCACACACTAGAAACATGTTTCTTAACCCACCCAAATACTCTCCAACCATTGAAGTAGACCTCCAGAAAATTGTGAATAAATTCCTTGAGTGGTGTGACTACCACCCTTGGAAATACTGCAAGAGAGTTTTTTAGTCTAAAAGGCATAATTGTATATTGGAATGAAATCCACTATATAGAAAAGGTAGTCTCGCTTCTATCCTCCGACGCAATCTTAATTTGGTGATATCTCGAAAATCCATCTGTGAATGAATAAGCCTCTTGTCTGGAAACATTTTCTAGAACCTCATCTGGAAAAGGCATAGGAAAGGGGTCATGCACACATGCATCATTTAACTTCCACAGGTATACGCAAATCCTTACATCACCCTTTGTTTTCTTTTCCTGGAACACCATCAGAATGACCCATTCTGACTCTTCTACTGGCTCAATTACACTTGCCACGAGAATCTTATCCAGCTCTTCTCTTACCTTTTCCTTGTACTTGGGGTTTATTCGATATGGACGTTGCTTAATTGGCTTCGCATATGGCTTTAAATTGATCTTCATCATACCCAAATCACCTACTATAGCCTTCAATTTAGAGAACTTTGTTGGAAATAAATCCTGATATTCGTGTAATAATTCAAAAACCTTTCATACCCTATCTTCATCCCAATAGTCACCAATATGCACGAACTTTGATTATGTTTCTGAGCCAATATTTACTTCTTTTGTATTTACTGGTTGTGATATATGAGGGATATCTACATAAAATCCTGCAACTTCGCGCAGTCCCTCTGACCTAGGAATATTGATATTTCGTGGATCCTCATCGCCTTCTTCCATAGTAACATTGTAGCATTCTAAAACATGGTGTATACACACACTACAACCAGGTCGCATCCAAGTTATAGGTTCTATTGGTGTTTGGAAGATCGCTACCTTAATCTCCTAAAGTTACTCATCAATGCATTCGAACCCGTGTTCAAAGCTGAATGTCAATAGGAAACGCTCCTTCATTTCAACGAAATAAGTAGTCTCGTGTCACAACTCCATCTCCAAATACCATTTCATTGGTATAACATCTAAGGTATGAATAAAGATATGTACCCACTCCGATTGAGGTACCTCACCCCAAGCCTTAGCCCATGAAGCCAAATGTTTGCACAGGTCATCCTTACTTGGGTACTTTTCACTGAGCCATGTTTTTGTGTAGTCAAATATTAATCTCGTCAGTCTACAATATTATCCTTGTGGGTTACCCACCATCTTGTAGGCGTAGCTCTTAAACTCAAATCTAGAGTGTGGAACCTATGGTCCTTCGATATGTCTCTTTCAAAATGGTCAAGAAAATATTGACATCATCTAGCCCATCATAATAAGGAAATTTACATACCTCAGTTGATATACGGTGCAAATACTTTGTAAGGCTATTGGATCATAGTGTAGAGACATCATGTAACTGATTCTGTGAATTTTATAATTCTTCATTTGAGTTTGATTGGCATGAACTATCCTTCTCCCAACTGATTCGTCTATATGCAGTGGGATTAAGCTAGTCTTCGTCTTACGCAGTGAGCTTATATATGTGATCAATGTCTTTGTCATCATAGTCATCATGGAATGAATCTATGTATCACACACCTTCAACTGGATCTAATGGAACTACCACTCTAAGGTCGTTCTTGTCAAACACCATGCTTCACTTCTTCAAATTAATAATAGCATTCATGTCGAAATCCCAATCAATCTTGAGCAATGTTGGGTATGGATTACTATCATCCACTATTTCAGTAACTTCAAAATCTGCGAGAACACTATCTCCCTTAATATCTACAACCACTCCATGTAGGCAACCCATCAGAATTATCTATTGAGACATTAGCATGCCACCGTATTCTTTGACACCCAATCACCATCTAACATGTGGAATATGTTGACAAGTTCTCTTACACATAAAAATCAATTGCATGTATGGTTCTACATGCCATTTATATTTATATAGTTGGCATGACAAAAGTGTTGAATCTGGGTGACATGTGTTAGACATGTGGCATCACCATGTCACCATTTGTGATGCCATAATGACATCATGATTGTTAGTGTGAAATTTCTTGGAAGGTGTACCAAAAATACTTGACCTAAGTCATTAGGTGACAAGTCACCCTAACAACAATTTGTTATTTCTTATGATTCAAATCTGTAATAAAAAGTGGAAAAAGTTGCAACAAAAACATATACGATCCAAAATATCAAACAACAATATGGATATCCAATGCAATAATCCATTGGAAAGACTTTAAAATGAATATATTTGTTTATTGATGACTTCTAGTGAAGGATATCTACAAAAGGGTTTGCAAGTCCCCTTATATGGGATGCCTCCTTTGATGTCCTTGATGCTTCAGTAATTGATCTTCTCTCTCAATGTGTGAAAAACCCAAAACAATGTGGAGAACTAAAATGGGAATTCGAAAGAAAAGAGACGATAATGGTAACGATGATAGTGATCACGGTGAAGAATGAATGAAAAACCATCCTATTTATAACAAAGTATTAAGTTAATCTCGAAAATGGAGAATAATAAAATAATATTGACCAAATCAAGATCTAACAATTAAGAATACTTTATTATATCTTTTGGTGAGGGAAAAGATATTCAAAATGGTCAAATATCTTTATTTAGAAGTAATTAACAAATAAAATGATTTGTTAATTATTTCATGAGGATTAATAACGGTGTGAAAATGAATTAATTATTAAATAATGATTTAACAATTATTCTAATAATAGAAATAAGGAATAATAAATAAAGAGTGATTTATTTAATTATTCCTAGGGGATTTAGTCAAATGTGACAAGGAATAATTATTTAAACAGTGATTTAATAATTATTCCTAGAGAAAATTAAATAAATAATGATTTATTCAATTATTCTCATGGGGTTTTTTACTTTAATTAGAAAATAATTTAATAAAAATGGTTTACTAAATTATTTCCCATGGTGAATGTGATTTTACTATGGTAAAATTAATCCTACATGGTGTATTTCAAATTGCCTAGTTAGAAATGGCTAGGTAATCATTTTATGGTGATAATAGATTCCTCCCAATGTATGCCTCTTAGGAGAAAATCATATGATTGAAATACGTTGTAGGTTACACTTCCACGAGACACCAAATGGGATTCAGAGAGAGAGAGAGAGAGAGAGAGAGCTGAAGAAGTGCAAGGATAGACAAAAGTGAAGGGGGCGAGACCTACTAAACTCATAGAAGTATTCTTTTATGTGGGAGTAAATGATCTCAAATGAGGCGAGGGAGACATACCCATACCTGCTGAGATAATTGCACACAAATAATAATGGTGATCCAAGGATTGTGGGATTGATATACAAAGTACATAATACATGATATGGTGGCATCAATGGGCTACAAAATAATACAATGGATCCAATATATATAATGCGCCTAGATAAACATAGGCCAAGACTAAATACAATAACATCTAAGTGCATGATACATAATGCCCCTCGAGCTGACATGGTAGGTAGATCACAACTAAGAAGCCATGTTGAATAGGAAAGGGCTTTGAAGATGGATCATCTGAGGGAGACATTCATGCTGGGGACACTGCAAGTGGCTGGAACCAAACCCATCACATCTACATAATTGCATCTGAGATTGAATCAACATCTATGGTCATCCGAGCATGCTGGGGGCTACCTAAAGGGCCACCACCTCACAAGGTCTGAAACATCTCACACACAACTGGGAATCACTGGGACAATTTTCTAAATCACCGAATTGTCAAGTGTCTATTTCTCAATCATGTGATAAGGAGTTTCCATTGAGCATGTGAGAAACAGCCAAGTCAAAGGGCAATGATGATTCCCTTTGCTTGATTTGAGGTACCAACAAAGATGAACATTGCAAACAAGGTAAACCACCTTCTAGACCACACTTCTAGAATAAATGTGTTGAACTCGATAGAAGAGGGCCCGCCAGAGTTAAGGAAATAAAGAATCCTTAACAAAGGAATGGGGTATCATAGTAGAGTGACTAATATACTAACAACATGGATGATGATGGAAGGAAACAAGATGAGTGGTGGGCTAATTAATTCCCTTGTCAAAGCATTGTATGCACGGTTGACCTGATAACAACTTACTCGATTTTGGAGGGGACGGTCAATGAATCAAAAGGGGGTTCAGAAAAGATGGAGCATTAGATTTGGAGGAAGAATATGAATATAATGGGTTAGATGTGACATAATGATGTATGGAACATTGTAACTGGACTCAAGGGGACTTGAAACATAATTCATAGATAAAAGGGTGGCTCATCTCGATTGCTTGGAACAAGGATGACTTGATGGTGTTGTGACATGGGGGAGGCTAGGAGGTGACCATAAAAACATGAGTAAATGATGGTTACTCATGACAAAAATTGAAATGTGAAACAACTAGTGCAAAGGTAAAGTGGTACTAGAGTACATGTGGCTCAAGTGAATAAATTTAATTTTAATAAGCGACAAAGTGAGACTTCATGGAAAAATGAGTTATTGGAAGCCTATCCCATCGATCCCACACCTACACTACTGACATATAAACATATGAGGATTTCGTGAAGTTTGTAGCTATAAAAATATTTGATATCCTAGTGTTTTGGTGTATGCATACTGGTAGAATTAATATAGGGACATTTCTGAGCATGACATAACAAATTATGGCATGGTAGTGCTAGGTGGAGGACATGTGCCAACAAAATATGACATTTTAAGACCAAGAAAGGTATGAAAACAAGTTCCATGTGTTAGAGAATGATTGGGTATTATAGAATGAGGTGCCATGTTGAGTTATCATATTAGCATACTGACATATTTTCATAGCAGGATATAATGATATCGAGATACCAGAACACCAAAGAGTTTGAAATGCACTTTTTATAAAAAATTATGGTATGGAAAGGCTCTAATATGATAGACTACAATAGACTCGGACAAGTGTATAAGTGACATGTGGTCAAGTGGTTCGACATTTTATCCATGTGGATTTTGGATTTTTATGTTTCTTTTAAGGGGTAGATCATAAAATTAGCATAAATTTGTGTTGAAAAATTAGAATGAGATGAAATTTAAATAACTGGAAAGATCTCAATGAGAAAAAGACAATTACAATATTAGAAATGTGATTAAGAAAATGGAAGAAAAAGGAAAATTTGATAACCCCATCATCATAATAAACCTTGAAGACCAATTTTGTTATGCTCCTATTGTCGCTGCAACAACAACCCTCCAAAACGTTTTCCTAACTTAGTTTTGGAGCCTACATGAACTATCTTTTCAAGCTAGTTAGTGTCTTCACATTGTTTTATTTGATATTCTTATGTTTTCTCTAAGTCTCACATCCTCCTAATTCAACGGCTTCTAAGTGTCGTCAACTAACCTTTAGAAGAGCTTGTGTTATCTTGTCCAATTATACGTGAACTCATATCTTTTTTTGACTTAGAAACTAACCTTATTCGCTACACAAAAGCACAAAAAAGAAAACAAAAGAAAAAAAAAGGTAGAAAAATCATTTTTTAAGAAAATGTGCACTCCAAGCTCATGAAGAGTAGCTCTATTTTTTATCACACTCGTTTGGGGTGAACAACTATGTCCTAGTGGAGCGCACTCCTTCATGCTCAACCAGAGCACCATCCTTCAAAGCATTCCTTTGGTATGAAGACATGGGCCCTTTCTAGAACTCATGCATGTGATTTTGTGTTGCATGTGGGCACACTCCTAAAAAATATGAGCCCACTTCACTTTGCTTAACTAACTCATTCACTCATTGAAAGGTGGAGAGCATGCATGGAATGTATTTGCATGTAATATATTTATAATCAATGCAGTTAATCATTCTTTCTCATAATCATTCTCATATGAGTTGGATCAAGAATATCTTTGTCTATCTTCATTCCAAGTAAGTTTTTCATGTCGATTCTTTTGGTTTCCTTTTATGTTTTTATTGTCGATCTTGCTTCCCTTGCTGGAACTTCACTTCTTTTCAGTTTATTTACTGGAATTTTAGGTCGTTCTTGCTTCTACAAGTGTCAAACTATTGTTGTAGGTTATGATTCCACATATTCGTCAAATCTTCATATTGTAGCCATGATTGTGACATAATCTATAAAAACTTGTAGATCTCCTCTCTCATCATTTTCATCATTCTATTTCACTGTTGAACTTGTCCTTGAGCCATTCTAGTATAAAGCGCACTTCTAGAAGCCAAAGCCTGACTATCTCAGAAAAATGAACCTAGAAGACAAGTTCCCCTCAAGAGAACACTCCTTCATCATGAATAAATGTGCCTTGCTTGAGTGCATGAGTGCACCCTGAAGGGTTGAATGCCTTCCCCTTCATCTCTTCAGTATGTGCCCTTGCACCCTCCTTGTCGGATCATGAGTGCATCGTGACACCCTGAAGGCCTAAATTTATCATGATATGGATTAGATCATTATATTGTTTTCCATCCAATCGATGTATTCAGAGTGGAAAAAGTGGAGGAATCATCTCACGGGACCATTTTTACCAACATGACCTAGCTTGGAAAAATAGGGTCTAAAACATTCAAGGAGTGTTTTGAGGCATCAAATGAAATTTTTTGGGGGTAAAACTTTGCTTCTTTAGTTTTAGAACTTTTCATGTTTTTATACACATAGAAATATTTTCAATGATGTAAGAAGCGCATTATTCAGAGTATGTATGCAAAAATTATTCCACTCAGAAGTTATGCTTCTTGTTTTGACACCTATAATTCGGGAGGATGTCACATCAACCCCCATTATTCACGGAAGAAAGGGCTAGCCATGTGTTTGTGATGTAAAATATTCTAGAAGAGTCTATAATGTATAATCAAAATTAACTGCTAATAGGCTATGAGGCCATGTCATAACCGGGCCACTAGGAGGAAGAGGCATTCCGTTCTTTCGAGAGAATTTTGTTCCATTCCTAAGAAAAGATAGGTAGGAGAGATAGGAGGTACAATACAGAAACAAGATTTGTGCACTGTAGCAACCCATGGGCCACAAGCATTGCTTCTTTGTACTTGCAACCTTATTTTCCGCACAAAGAAAAAGAGTGAAGCGATCTCACGTTCCAGTTGGGTTTTCTCCCGAAAGGGTCTCCTAGAGCATATTTTGTGTCTTATGTGTGTGTGAGAGATTTTTTCATCGTTCTCTATTTTTTTTCATAAATTCCATTCACAATCATGCACTAATTACAATTAAATTTATAGATCCTAAAGTTTAATAAAACTGTAATAATGTAGAATCTCATATTTTTAATATAATATTTTTAGATTTGTTGTGATGAACTATCCAATGGAATATCCGCAATAGTTTATGGATCATTTTGTATCGAATATAGGTTTCTTTGGGTTTTTTTTGGAGATTGTAGGGATCTATATCATCAGGACCAAAAAATTGTAAAAACCTAATCATGGCCTATGAATCTGTAAATGAACCTCATGATGCTACAGAGGTGAGGTTTACGTAGATGGAACAAAAAAACATAGATATCAACCACAATATAAACCTCCTCATGGAAGCCTTGAATAAAAAGCTAGGGGTACTTGGAGAAGAAGGTGGTTCAAATGTAAAGGACAAATTGTTAATTTTTCATAGAGCTATATTTTTATTTTCTTAGATAATTGCATTTCTTCATTAACACATTAGCTTGACCCAAAATCATCATTGCATTAATAATATTTATATAATTATTCATCAACATATGCAACTATGTAAAAAGAACAACACCATTATCATCAATGCAATGAAACATAAAGGAACAATAGAAGAAATGCATGCACACATAGAGACACTAGGATTGGACTAAGACTAGGGAAAAAACCACTATGGGGAAAATCCTTGCAAGTTATTCTTCTTAGGTCATCATAAAATGATTAAGAAAAATATAGTACAATGATACAAATATTCATTTATGCGGATAACCAGTAAAATAACTATGACATCCACGAAATGAACCTAATCATGCTGATACTCAAAACGTTGATTTTGAGGATTGTAATGTATTGTCACTATCTATAGTCAACTATTGAAGAATTATCTCGCTAAGAAGAGTCTTCAAAATACTAAAATTTCATCTTTTAGTTAGATGCATAGAGGAGGATTTGTGTGAGTGATTATAGCAGTCTTAGAAGCTCCCTGGTGAATTGTATGCATGCGTCTAGGGAACAAATTGTTTGATTTGCTCCAAAAACCTCAAATGCTCCCTCTAGGCTTTTGTGTGAGCGTTTGAAACTTCCCAAACGTACCCTTCACCATTATGTGTGTGCACTTGGGGTCAAAAATACGCACTTACATGTGTGTGTTTGTCTCAGAAAAAGAAACCCTAGATCCATGCGAGCTTTAACCCTGTAGTTTCATAAACTTGTGCGAACTTTCTCCGTCAAACTTGTGCCAACCAAGAAAATAGAAGAGAAGAAAAAATGGCTTGATAAATGTGTCAAAATGAGCTTGAGGTATTTTCTATTTATAGGCTTCCATGAGGGTCCATTTGGTGTTGAGGATGAACTATCCAATTGTATCCAATTGTACATGTGCTTAGGGCCAACATATTCCAATATACATGAGTGGATAAAATAAATTTAGACACCAACTTCTTCTTGTCCAAATTAGGTGATCTTTAGGATGATTGTGGTCCTCTCGAAAAGAGGAATCTATTTAAATTAATATATTCATAATATGAGCTGTCCAAAGTTGAATTTTATCGTAGTTTCATAATTTTAACACCCTCTCAACTAGGGAGAATTCCACATGCCGATATTTGTCCATTGATCAATATGCCATTGAAGTATCATCACGTATATCACTGATCATATATGTCATCTATTCGTCATGCCATGACCATCTCAAGTATCTCATCATCCAAAATCATCAATGTACATCTCAATTTATCCCTTCCTTATTCCTTCTTATCTCTTGATTGTTCCTACTCATATGATGAACATTCTTGAATCTAAAAGAAGAATAATTTGTCGTTGGACTATGGTCTAGAATCTCTATTAGAGAGCTACTACCCAGAATCTCATCATCAATCATCATCAGAGAGCACATCATCAGGAAGCATGTCTCCACCTGCAAACCAATGACAAGGGGGAATGTCTTATGGGAAACTCTCACCCCATGTCAAGAAATAGGGTATCCAAACACACATGGGAGCACATATCAACCATAGGATCACATTGGGGAGCTTAATCTCAACATGAAACCAAATAGGGTTATCTCAACCCATCCTATTGCTTATTGATCTTCCCAGTGATGGCCCTGAATAGTCATGTTGTAGAACACATGCATCACAATTGACTTCGGTTGTACACCCCAATTACACTCTCAAACCATTGGAAAAATGGGGAGTGGTATTCTTGGAAAGCCCAATGATCTAATATTCACCCTATGAGTGACATCAGTTAAAGATTTAATTAACAAAGGTATTACAAACTCATGTGTTGGTGTGTGTTCTGTGTTATTTAAGAAACAGATCGATCAGATTGCCAATACACAGACATTTTAAATGGAAAGACAAGAGAGAAACACAGTAAGCAACCACAAAGACACAAGCAATTTTAATAAGGAGTTCACCCTATTCTCCAGGGGTACGTCTTTGGTCCAACTTTCAGTGGTGGCCTTGTTTTATTGGGTCTTTAAGTAGAGAATTACAATGCAGGGACTCAATGTGAGTTCTCCTGAAGTAGGTTTGCTTGGTAGGGTGGTTTCTTGGATTTCCTAAGCCACTGGAGTACACATAATCTCTTTTTTCCTACCAGCTCTATGACCTTCTCGTCTACAGTGGAAGGAGCCAAAGGTGAAGCTCAATATTGACAGATTCCTCTAGGGGATGGCTTGAATCACTCAAGCTCTCTGGTGCTCGATGCTGCCGTTTGTCAGCTCAGCCCTCTGTCTATCTCTGCTTTCGCTTAACTGCCTCTTCTTTGGTTTCTATCTCTCAGTGTTCAATTGTTTCGCCATCCAACTGTGTATTCTATTTCGTTGTTCATGGCTTTTAGTCAATCGAACCCATGCCCATTCGGTTCCTCTTATACCTCTGTCAATTCACATTTTGCAGTTGTGCTTGGAGTTCCTTGCTTGGCGTCATCATGAACACTCAGGAAGTGGCCATGTGTCCCCATCTAAATAGTGCTAGCCTGCTAATCGGTTCATTTATTCAGTTACGTCGTGGATGTGTTCTTCCTCCACCGTGGCAGTCAAACGGACCTCAAATCTTTACAAACGTGGCTTAATCCTTCGTCGATTCCACTTCCTCCACCGGGCACAATCTCAGTCGTCCCATCTAGGTCCTCCAGATTCAACGTCATTTGCACATCCCACACGGTTGACCTGCTCAACCGATAACGTGCGATCAATGGCGGTTTTCTCTCTCCTCTACCGCCATGCATCAATCGTTGAGTGGGATCGCTCCGCTTTCTCCAAAACAGTTTAGCGTTTGAGGGCACTCTGATCAATACCGCCGGTTTCCTGAGTGTAGGTCTTTCCTTTGTCCTTTTAGTTCTTTTTCCTTTTCGCCCGTGGTTCTCTGATTTGCCATGTGTCCAAGTGCTCGGGCTTCCCCCATTTTGGCCTTGTTCGCCCAGCAATGCGCGATTAGCGCGCATCAAAAATCACCACCTTTTCCCAATCTGGGGCTCCCAGGGGCTACTTTGACCTCCTGCGCAGTCACCATGGGCCTTGGTCAACGCTCTTTGACCAAGGTCCTCGTCGCTCCATGCTGGCTGCCATTGCCATTGGTTCAGGGTGTTTTTGATTGTTGTTTTTGGAATTTTAGAGATTCTTCCTGACCTGATACAGTCATGGTTCTTTGCCAGTCTTTGATGGATCCAATTTGGATCACGGCCTTCCCACTGAAAGAGCTTTTGGACCACCAAAAGTTGGTTTCCAAGCATCGACTAAGTGAGGGTATTGCTTTCTCACTTCTCCAATCTCAATCCACTTCACACTGCTTGGCTTCAAACCTTTGAGCCAAATCCTGAGATAGTCCACTTGTCCACTACGTGTCATCCTTACCTTCCTGTCCAGCACTGTTTCTTCCCGTAATTCATTAAGATATTCAGGTAGCAGGTCCTCAACAAAAGGTAATTCACTTTGCTCTTCAGGGTCCTCTATCATTGAAGGTTTAGACAACCTCAATAAATCTGCATTTATGACTGAGTAGATGTGCATGTAAGTTGGTAGATCAAGGCAAAAAGCATTTTCACTATTCTTCTAAAGTATCTTGAAGGGTCCATACCTAATAGGTTTTAGCTTTTTACCTTCACCTTGCATCCTTTCCTTGCTGATATACAGCCACACTTGGTCTCCAACTTGAAAACTATGCTCCATCCGATGCTTATTGTGCCTAGCCTTGTACTTGGCCTGGCTCTTTTCCAGCTATTCCTGTACTACCTGGTGGATCTCCTGGATCTGTTCAATGAACCTAGTTGCCTTGTCCACATCACTGGGTCTATCAACCATGGTATCTTTACCAAAGACAAAATCCAAAGTAGACCTTGTTATGAAACCAAAACAGGGCTCAAAAGGAGATCTCTATGTAAAAGAGTGTTTGACCCTATTGTAAGCATGCTGCACATAACACAAGTGTTCATCCCAAAGTTTAGGGTGTTTGCTGCAATATCCTCTTAGTAACTGGATCACTGTCTTGTTAACTACTTCTGTCTGGCCATCTGTTTGTGGATGAAATGATGTGCTTTTCTTTAATTTGGTGTCCATTAGTTCCCACAGACTTGACCAAAACTTCCCCACAAATTGGGTGTCTCGATCAGATACAATAGAAGTGGGTAATCCTAAATGAACCCATATATGTTCAAAGAACAATTTTGCAGTTTGTTCAGCTGTAATCTGTTTATTACAAGGTATCAAAATACACATTTTACTGAACCTATCCACAATAGCATATAGATAATCATGACCTTTCGTAGATTTAGCGAGTCCTCCAATAAAATCCATGGAAATGCTTTCCCAAGGGTGAGAAGGAACTGGCAATGGAGTGTACAAGCCTAGTTTTCTGTTGTTAAGCTTGCTTTTCACACACATAGCACATCCCTTTACATATCTAGAAACTATCTCACTCATTCTTGGCCAATAGTAGAGCCTTTGTAGTTGTGAAACTATTTTACTTACCCCAAAGTGACCTGATATCAGAGAAGTGTGTGCTTCCCTAATTATCTTTACTCTCTTAGTTTATGGAATGCAGAGTTTCCCACAATGATATAGGAGTCTGTCCTTCATGTGATAGTCCAATTCTTCTATTCTTTTTCCTTGACTTAAAGTTGCATATACATCTTTAAAGTCCATGTCCTGAGCATAATGTTCTATGTAGCTTTCATGCAACACAGAATATGCTTAAGTACGGTAGATGCATTTATAATGGGTCTAGATAACATGTCTGAAACCTTGTTATGTATGCCCTTTTTATATCTAATGACTAAATGAAACTGTTGTAGAAAACCCATCCATCTGTAATGTCTTGATTGCTGCAACTTAGTTTGGGAGTGTAACTATTGAAGTGGCTGAGATCAGTAGTATTACTATTCTTTGCCCTTAAGTAATGTTTCCCTTTTTCACACTCTGAACTAATGCACAATTCTTATCATATGTAGGATATAACTTAAACTGCAGATTAAAAGTCTTAGAAATGAAACATATAGGTTTACCATGCTGTGTCGACCCTGCTCCCATGGCATAGTCATTGGCATCAGTTTGGATCTCAAATGGTCTTTGTTGATCTGGCAGTGCTAGTACCGGTGCTGTACTAATATTTTCTTTCAAGGTGTCAAAGGCTTTCTGATGTTTTCCTCCCCATTGAAACACCTTGTTCAATCTTGTCAAGGCATGTAAGGGAGCTGCAATTGAGGAAAAAATTGAAATGAACTTCCTCCAATATTGTGCTGCTCCTAAGAAGCTTCTCACTTCTGTAGCAGACTTGGGTTTAGACGAGTTTACAATGACTGCCACTTTAGAGGGATCTATTTTCAATTCACCTCCCCCTACTATGTGACCCAAATAATTTAGAGAGGTTTTTCCAAATTCACATTTGGAGAGTTTAACATAAAGTTTTT